>JAFEMH010002229.1:0-230000 GCA_022495995.1 Adenophora triphylla var. japonica
CACTATGGCAAATTATTGCCAAAACAACTCTCTTGGATTTAAATGAAGACAGTTTCCTATATTAAAAATGTGTGGGTCCAACCCTTTTCCTGAACTCATACATACATGTAATGGAAGCTCTTAAAACAATGAAGTGTCAATTTTTTATGTTAAGTGAACAGAAATAAAAATAATGGATCAGGGCCCAACGGGCTAGGCCCATGTCCACGCAGGCCCTAAGGTTCATAAAGACTTAAGGATTATGCCTAGTTATCCAAACCGTAGTGGGCCATCACGAAAATCAGTCGATCAAGCTTATTGTCCGACCTTCCTTGATCCCGACCTAGCTTCGTCCGACATAAAATTTACTCCTTGTCCATTATCTGCCTAGTCAAGACACAAAGTTAGGTCGACTTCGATCATTCAAGTGACCTCGACCAAACAACACGTGCGTCTACTCACGTCGTCAGTTGTAACCGTCTCCTAAAATCTCGAAGACCATTACGCCCCCATTATCTCCATGATCCATGGGATTCGTAAACATTCCATATCGTTCCTATATGAATCAGACCACATCCTACGTGAAAAAGGTAATACCATCTTTAACTATTTTGAGATTATGTCATTTCAATACAGTTTTATATAAACTCATAACACCTCATCTCATCATCACGCCAGAGGGACTTAGCCGGAGACCATCCCAGCAAGTCGTTTGTTCGTAGATTCAGGTCCTAGTAGCTGAATTACAACCTATTGCTGGACTAAGGCTGATCTGGAACGATTCCTGCATCATCAGTTTGGTTCCATTGCTGGGAACGAAAAATACTAGACCTTGAAACTTTACAAGCTCACAAACATGGTATCTGACGGACATACTGCTACTGCTTCAAGGGATCCAGTCAATGAGAATGCCGGCGGAAACAACCCAGGCATAGACGTTGGTGCTGGGAACCTAACTGCAAACCTTCCTCCCCCTCCACCTGGATACCCCACAAGAAAACCCATTCGATCCAATTGTTTGGCGGATGGAGTAGGAATTCAAGACATGAGGAGGGAGAAAAGGCCCATGGTCACCCAAGGAGGTGGCCAGCAAATTAAGAAGCTCCAAACGGGTCAAACAACTGCAGGAGACATGTCTGGTCCCTCAGCTCCTCACCTTAGTAGGAAGGAAATATTGTTAGAATGAGAAAGGGTGTTACAGAGTTTGCTTGGGGTCCAAAATGAGTTGCTCGAGCTGCCTGAGTCTCCTAAGAAGGACGACGTAGATCGCAGATGGTAGCTCCCTCATTAACCTCCCATTGATGTGACAACGGGGGACCTAGACCTTCAGGAAAGGAAAGAAGGAACGATAGGTGGTCCCAAAGGTGGCAACAAGGGTGAAAAACAGCTAGAGGGTGGGTGAATAGCTGTTACAAATTTTTTGCCCTCTTTTAAAAACTAAACCTCTAAGCTTACAAAACCGCTTGCAGTGTGTTAGAAACTGCAAGTAGAGTTGTAAAATGCACAGCGGAATATTTAAGGATACAAAGCGGTTTTGAGGTGCGGTTTTGTGAATGTGTGCCCAAAATTTTTGTTTATTGGAATTCACGCGAGTTTGAAGACATCCGAGTTATTTGAAAAACGGAGTCGCCACGCCATTTTGATTACCTCAAAACTTTGAAAAAAAGGTTTTATGGGTTCGGAGGTTAAGTTACCCCTTGGGAAGAACGTTTGGCGTTCACCCAAAGTGCCTTGCCGGAGCAAGTCTCCCTAGATTTCATAAATCGTGTTTGCTTGCGTGCTTTCTTTGTGTGCATGTGTTTGAAAATAAAGGGGGGGAATGTCCCAAGTTATCTTCCGGACATACAAACCATTTGTTGGTTGTCGCTCGGGATTCCTTGGAATTTATGTATTTGGGATTATGATCCCGTCCTCATCTTATGACTTATGATCATCGCATTTTAAACCTCGGGACCCTCGGGACTTGCGTGATCGAGAGAATGACTCTCTTTTGGGTTAAGATGAGGTTCTTTAGGAAGGAATGTCCTTAGCCCATCAATCCTACGCTTTAAGACGGTCGAGCTCGTATAGAGGCTTCATACTCATTCTTAAGCGATAATCGGAGATATAGGGTTCAAGGTTATCCTTTTCCTAAAGAAATCATGAACCTTTAATGGAAGGAACGATGCAAAGATGAGAACTTTTACACCGGTCCGTTCCAAGGTTGGGGGAAAGGGGAAATGCATGATGAAAAATGACTCTTTAATGAAAAGATGACATTTTGGTTTTAGCAAATGATGCTTTTTGATTTAAAGAAATGATCTTTATGCAAATGATGCATAAAGATTTGATTTTTATGCAAATGATGCATTGAAAAAGGGGTTTTGATGCAAAGGATGCGTTTTATTGAAAAAGATTGGATCTTTATATACAAATGATGCATAAAGATGACATTTTTATTGGAAAATAGGGATTTTAGGTGCAAAGGATGCACCTTTATGAAAAAGACTACATTTTTATGACAAATGAGGTCTTAATGCATGCAAAGGGAAAAGGGGGTGATAAAGATATGATCTTTATGAATAAATGCCAAGTCCCAAGCAAGATATATGAATGCAATGAGCAAGTATATCAATTAAAATGCAAGGTTAGGGCGTGCGAGGTTACCAATCGTTTCCTTCGCTTCTTCGGACGGAGCTAGGAGGAGAGGTTCTTCTTGGGTCTTCAAGGAGGAGGGAGATGGCTTCTTGAGCTTCTTCTTCACCTTCTTGGACTTCCAAGCAGCTCTTTGGGGGATCTTCTTCGTATTATGAGAGTATTATGCTTCTTGTGGATGATTAAAATGGGTAGAGGAGGGCTCTATTTATAGGCAGTCTGGATAAGGCTAATGAAGCCGTGCGGCTGTGCCCTTTGCAAATGAGGCCGCAAGTGGCTTATCCATTGTGACTCAGCATTCTAGAACCATGCAAGGTGGCATTATTCTAGAAGCTTCCCTCCTAATTAAAAAAACGTGTTTCTTAATTAGGAAGGATTCCCTTCAGCCCTTATTTAATTAAAAACAGTTCGAATGTTTCCTGAATTTGGAAAGGTCTGGGGAATTACCGGGAAAACTTACCGAAATTGCCGGGAAACTTAACCGGAAGGCATGAGCCAGATTTGGGTACTTACAGAAGCCCCTCGGCAACGTCACTTGCAAGGCGAGTGGGGTTGTCGATAGAAAAGGATCCGATGCGGCGAATGCCGAGACGGATTGGGTGACCAAGGTGGTCGAGTGGGTGAACCTTTTGGAAGGCTACCACGTATCCCGGAGGAATCAAGCCAGGCCGTAGTTCGGAATTAGGATCCGGGAGGAAGAAGAGAAAATGACCTAGGAGGTCAAGCAATTGATCCTATGGGGACATGCTAGGAAGTGACCACAGGTGGTCGAATATTTGAACTTTTATGAGGGGGCGCTTTATCACGAGGAGTGACAAAGGAAAAGGGTGACCAAAGTGGTCGAAATTTGGACCTTTTATAAAAGGCTACCTACGTATCCTGGAGGAATCAAGCCTTGATGGGTAGTTCAAGCATCACTAGATAGTTAGGAACGATGTCTAGGATCCTTGAGATTTTGACAATTCGGAGGCCGTCACACGATTTGACAATTACTTGGATGTCACCTAATTGACAATTACTTGGAGGATGTCACCCGATTGACAATTCTTGGAGGATGTCACCGATTGACAATTACTGGAGGCTGTCACCTGATTGACAATTACTGGAGGATGTCACCTGATTGACAATTACTGTAGGTCGTCACCGATTGACACCATCGAGGATGTCACCGATTGACAATTACCGGAGGTCACACCATTGACAATTACTGGAGGATGTCACACGATTGACAATTACGGAGGCTCACCGATTGACAATTATTGGAGGCCGTCACCCTGATTGACAATTACCTGGAGGATGTCACCTCGATTGACACTTGGAAGGTCACACCTAATTTACAATTAAGGTACACTAATTGACAATTACTGGAGGATGTCACCTGATTGACAATTACTGGAGGCTGTCACCTAATTTGACAATTACTGAAGGCTGTCACCTAATTTGACAATTACTGGAGGCTGTCACCTAATTGACAATTACTGGAGGATGTCACCTGATTGACAATTCTTTGGAGGCCGTCACACCGAGGAAGCTAGAGCTTACGGCACTATCTCTTTATGACGGAGATAGAGGTAACTTAAGTTGGGAAACTTGAGCGTACGTCACTATTCGCGGATAGAGGTAGCACAAGTTGGAATGACTTGGGCATACGTCACTATTCGCGGATAGAGGTAGCACAAGTTGGAATGACTTGGGCATTACCGCCACTATTCGCGGATAGAGGTAGCACAAGTTGGAATGACTTGGGCATACGTCACTATTCGCGGATAAGAGGTAGCACAAGTTGGAATGACTTGGGCATACTTCACTATTCCGCGGATAGAGGTAGCTAAGTTGGAAATGACTTGGGCATTACGTCACTATTCGCGGATAGAGGTAGCACAAGTTGGAATGACTTGGGCATACGTCACTATTCGCGGATAGAGGTAGCACAAGTTGGAATGACTTGGGCATACATCACTATTCGCGGATAGAGGTAGCACAAGTTGGAATGACTTGGGCATACGTCACTATTCGCGGATAGAGGTAGCACAAGTTTGGAGTTCCGAGCAATTCGGAGGTTGTCACCTAGTGTTATCCCGTTATAACGGAATTAACGGAGGCGACCGGGAATAAAGCTTGATTGCTAAAGAGATAAGGGATATTTTCCGAAAGATGTTATCTTGGTTAAAAGATAATGGAAATTGCATGCCCAAGTGGAAGGTCCAGGCAGGATTGTAATTTCACGCTCGTAGCGAATGAAGCCGCCGGCATGAGATGGAGAAAAAGAAAGCGTACGGCTAGAGACCTGTTTTTTCCAGATTATTTAAAACAGGTTTTGAACGGGCATTGGGCACTTGTTGCCGCCCACTTCAGCCGAGAGAGAGAGAAGAGAGAGAGAGAATTTCGAAATTTCTTCAACCCTTTTGCTTCCCTTTGATTTGAAATGGATCCGGAGGGCAATCCCATACCAAGGCAAGCGAGGAGAAACATCTCGGCGGCCGCGAGAAGGAAGAGGAAGGAGCTCGTGAGGACGGAGAGGAAGTATGACTTCCTTACGCCTCCATCGGAGCTTTATCCGGGGAGGAGGGAGCACAAATCAACGAACCCGCGATCGGTTGGGGTAAGCATTCTCATTTTGCTCAAATCCGATGATTTTGCTTGAATTTTGAATGATTTAGGGCTTGACCCGAATTTTAGGATTTTTGAATGATTTTTGAGATGCATGAACAACCTATGAGGCTAAGAATATGCAATGTGCAATTTTATTTGATGAAAAATATGAGAATGACTCACTTTTTTTCTCGCAAAATGAAGTAAGAGTGAGAATTTTTTTTTCAAATATGAGACGGAGTTCTTGCCTTGTGCTAGAACTAGGTCAAAATTCTGATTTTCAATGAGAAAACATGATTTTGGAAGATGAAAATGATTCATGCATGCCATTTTTTGAAAGATAATGCTTATGTGCAAAAAATTGTGATTTTGTGCTTTAGGAAAGCAAAGACGCGTTTCAAGTGATGAAAGACACGTTTTTTTGTGCAAAAGTTATGCTAGAAAAACTTTTATGAATGCTTTTCTTTTGAAAATATGTGCACTTTTGAATATATGCATGCTTTTGAAATGATATGAAGGACTGACGCTTCTTTTGATGTGCTTGTCTACAGGAGAACAAGTCTAGAGGACCGTCGGAGATAGCGGTCAAGCTTTGGCAGAGGATGCCGGATTTTGAGAAGGATGGGGCAAATCCCAAGCAGCTGGTGAGGGCTACCGGCTTGGATGCATTTGTAAAGGCCATTGGTAGGGGTGTCCACATCACCTCGAAGAGCAAGGGCTTGGTCCAGGCCCTTTCCAGTTCGGTGGGACAAGCACACATAGCTTTCACCGAGCCGGGGAGAGCCGACGGTGACTCTGCCGATTTCACCGCTATTACGGGCTTACGGTTCACGGAGGCCCGTGACTTGGAGGGACCACATCACAGCGAGGAGTTCCCGTGCCTTGGTCGGGTTTGAGCTGATTCCGAAGGGACCTGGGGATGGAGACGCTGGGAACGCCGAGGTGGCGGTTAGGCTAGCATGCAGAATTTTGCTAATGATGATGTGACCGCCCGGTGTTTGGCTAGAGCATTCATATGGTTGATGCTATCACCACCATCTTTGCCAATTCTGGGATCGATAGCTATGACTTGCCTCCTCGACTCTCCGGGAGGATGTTGATGGGATTGGGCGGTCTCTTGGGGCGAGGCCGGATTGGCGGAGCTCTACTTCTCGTTGGACATGTACACCGGAACAAGGCCGCTTCGATGGACCGCTTTTCTTTTGCCCTTGAGGTAGTCTCCTTTTTTTCTCTTTTCTTTTCTCTTTTCCGTCTTGAGACTTTTATAGAGAGAGAAAATGACCTTTTGATGTTTTGAACATGCAGGCCTGGTTTTGCGAGGTGATCGGGTTCTTCCCTTGGAACCAAAGCAGAGTGATGTCACCATCTTCCCTGCTATGGTTATTTGGAGGAGATGCGAGAGATAAATTCACGGGGAAGACCCGGATTACCTTTGACTACAAAAATGGTGAGGCCGGTCATCAACAGGGATGGCACGATGAGTGGACTTCTACCCCCGGGGCGTTATCCAGAGATTTTGCCGGGGGGAGATGCTATAGAGGTGACGAGGCAGAGGAGGTGGCTCAGGGGCGACATGTGATGTCATTTATCCTGGGGACCGCTTCTCGAGACAGCATGGTCATGTTCCCCACTAGATGCCATTACTCCTTGACCCTCCAAAGACGGATGCTGCAGCCAGTGGATTGGCGAGAGGATGAGATTGCTAGGGTACCGAGCAGGCGTGGCTGCGAGGAGTACTTCGACATGGACACCCCTACGCCGTGTTTGTGGAGCAGCGCTGAGGACGCCACGAAGCTAGTGAAGCTGGCGGTCACTCAGGGATATGGGGAGGATGAGCCCAATGACCCGCCGATCCCTCCTGCACATCCGTCCCACGTGGTCCATGGAGTGCCGAGGAGGATGAGGATACCTGTCCCCGATGCTAGGGAGCCCCAGGACACCTTGCCGCCCGATAGCACTGTAAGTGTACTCTTAGGGTCTTATTCCCTTTTTAGCTTTCAGATTTTACGCTTTTTGCTATTTTCTGAGATTTTCTGAGATTTTTCTCTTTTTTTCTCGGGTTCCGGCTCGTACTTACGATAGTGGTTAGGCGGAATAGGGCTTGGAAGTGACATGTGCCGGTCTCTTCGAGGAAGCCGGCCCTGCGCTTGGCGGCAGGATGCACAGGAGCCCTGGGCGCAAGAGACGGCACGTCGGGGCACAGCGTCTACCTCATCGGCCTCGGAGTACTCTTCCAGGTGCTATGCCTCGGGGCGGGGACCCAACGCTGACATTCTGGAGGCACTGGCCGAGTATGGGCACGATAATGTCCATCTATCTCGATGTGAGCGACCAGGAGGACCTGATGAGGGAGGCTAGCATCTACGAGAGCTGAGGCCGATGAAGATGAAGAAGAATCGGAGGCCTAGGAGGTCTCTAGAGTAGATTTGGAACAAAAACAAACAATTTACAATTTGATGCACACTTTGTTTATTTTTTGCTTTATTTGGGCGCCGATGGGGCGAAAACATTGTATTTATGTTTTAAATGCTTTTCTAATTCATGCTTTTTCAATTTGCATATTATCTGAGCCTTGGGGCGACTTTTTTGCTTGGAATTGGGGCTGAAAATGGGCCAAAATGATTTATAATGGTGTATAAATGCTTGAATGGCTTCTGGATATGTTTTTGTATAGGTTTTGGTTGAAAAAGTGGGGTGAAAGCTCCCTTGGGCAGCAACTTTGGTTGCTGCAGAATTTTTTTCTGCAGAGGGCTAATGTAGCCGTGCGGCATGGCCTTGAGGGCAAATGTAGCCGTGCGGCTAGCTCTGTCTGAGTTGGGTTATTTCCTCAATAAAAGCAAGGCTTGGCCATTTCATTTCATTTTCACTCTAGACTTGTCCCAATTGTTCCCTGCATATTTTGGACCTAAAAGCACCATCTTTGATCATTCTTGCGATGGAGAATCCCGTTAGATTGCAAAGGGAAACGAGACCATTTTCTATCCGGTCTTCAATCTTGGGCGAGATATAACTTCCAAAATCACAAGGGGCTGCTTGATTCTTCCTTCAAAATCAAGTCTTTATGGCATTTGAGGGATCTCCCGCCCGATTGGGATCTGCTGAGAGCCGCAAAGAAAAGTTCTGGATGTCCGGAGACATGTTTATCGCTTTTCTTACAACGAAATCGTCCCAACGCACGAAGACTTCAGAGCTTTGATTGGGGTCCCAGATTGAGGCTATATCTATTCCGCTGGATCGGAGACGTGCCGGTGACGGTAAAGCTTGCATCTTTTCTGCAGATTCCTTTGGGAGAGGCCGAGAGAATGATGGTAGCCGGATAGGATTGACCTTTCGATATCCGGGCAGGTTTGGGTCTCCAGATATGGCTGCGACCATAGTGGCTATGGATGCTTTCATTTCTCTGCGTATTCTCTATTTTGTTCACTGCCGAGTCCGTGGGGATCTGTCATAGTGGTCTCTTGGACATGGTCGAGACTGCAGGGCTCGGGAAGGATATTGTCCCGCTGGTTTTGGGAGAGACATTTCATGGGATTGATAGGATGGCTCGGGAGACCGTTTCATGAGGTCCGGGAGTCCGGCTATGTTGACTTTGTGGCTGCAGGAGAGGCTCGGGGCTTTGCTGGGCTTTGCCGACTCGGTGCCCTTGGGTGATTTCTCGGAGAGGTGCACCTGGGCAGGAACAGGGTAGCTGGGAGCCGATGATGGCTAGGCTATCCACTTCGGACATCCGCTGGTGGATACCACATTGGAGGTTGCGGGCCAGGAGGACATTTCAGAGTCTTATGCTGTGAGGTTTCCAGGATTCTCGCTGGTCGTCCTTCTACATACCCCGCTTGGTATCCGTGCAGTTTGGGGCTTTACAGGAGCCATTGAGTGATTGGGGAGGACATCCGGACCATGGAGGTGAGTGTCATTGGACATGAGAGATCCAGCCAACTTCTCTTTCTTCTCGAGGGCTTGGACACATACCGCTTTCCCACCCAGGGCTATCTTCAGGGAGCAGCAGAAGAGCACCATCTTGACCCACCGTCTACTTGGACTGGTATGAGAGGGAGACGGGAGCGACTCAGGTTATCTTGGAGGATAGACGTCGAGCTTTATTGGGAGCTGACTGTGACTCGAGTAGGACTCTGAGGGAGACTGAGGCTAAAGGCGAGTTTCCATAACCAATCGGTGATTTAGTCGAGAGATATGGAGGCTCGGTACAAGAGATTGTCCGAGGTCGCTCCTTTGACTGAGGCTCAGAGGGAGGAGGTGCGGACTCGTGCTCGTATAGAGAGAGCGCTCATTGACACGGGGTTGGTAGAGGCTCCAGTGAGGATACCAGAGGTCGGGATGAGGGATACCGACATTATT
The DNA here is from genome assembly GCA_022495995.1 of Adenophora triphylla var. japonica. Taxonomy (NCBI): domain Eukaryota; kingdom Viridiplantae; phylum Streptophyta; class Magnoliopsida; order Asterales; family Campanulaceae; genus Adenophora; species Adenophora triphylla. Next base: position 9,562 of record JAFEMH010002229.1, read on the forward strand.
GAGAAGAAAAGGAAGAAGACTCGACGAGGCCGAGGAAAAGGGAAGAAGACTGAAGAAGACTCAGCGAATGACGACTGACAAGTCTTTTCTCAAGATCCTCTTATTGCCATTTTGCAAACACATTAGTTTATTTAGGCATTTTATTGTATTTTAGATCTTTTTAGCAGGTTAGCAGAGTTAAGAGGTAGACCGTGCTTGAACTCATCAAGAAGTTTTTAACTTGTAATGAACAAGAAATATTATTTTAAAAATTAATCAAGACACATTTCATGGAAATTCAAATGTCTTTATTGATTGGGACCCGTTTTATGAAAACTGAAATACCCTTTACTATTTTTTAGGACGCACTTCATGGAAGCTTGATTGTCCTTTTTATTGTTTAGGACACATTTCATGGAAACTTAATCGTCCTTTTTATTGTTTAGACCGAACCATATATGGCTGCCTACGTTCCCCTTTTACAAGAAAGGCTAAGGGGCTCAGGTCTACGTAGTTCATTCTGGTGAACTAAAAAAATTTTTATGTGCAGCCCTGTCTTTTGCCTAGACCGCCCTTTTTGGGGTTTTCAGCCTAGCTGGGCATTACTCTTTTTGCACTAAGATTTTTTCTTTTTTTTTTATATTTTTTTTTTTTCGTGCAACCCTGTTTTTTTGCCTAGACTGCCCTTTTTGGGGTCTTCAGCCTAGCTGGGCATTACTCTTTTTGCACTCTTTTTTTTTTTTTCTTTTTTTTTTTTTTTTTTTTTTTTATTTTTTCTTTGTTTTTATCAGACATAGGATCTTCGGAGTTTATCACCATTGACTGGGTGGACAAAGGGATTGCCATCCAAGTCTGCAAGCTTCATTGCGCCTCCCGATGTATTTTCGCACCACATAAGGGCCGATCCAGACGGGTTCCCATTTTCCCCAGGGGTCGTCTCTCGGTAGGGGGCTTTACTTTCAACACTAAGTCGCCCTCTTTGATGTCTCTGGCCTTGACCTTTTTATCAAACGCTCCTGGCCATTCGCCTCTGCAGGCTCGGTGTGTTCCATGGCTTTTAGCCTTCTCTCGTCAAGCGGGGGCTAATTCATCATGCCGGAGCGCAACCATTCCACTTCATTGACACCGTTTCCAGAGGACCCTTAATGACGGAATTTCCAACTCCACTTTGGTAACACCGCTTCCATCCCGTAAGTTAGGCAAAAAGGAGTTTCTCCCCGCGTGGGCCGTTTCCGACAGAGACGTTCAGAGCCCCAGAGTGCTAGGTGCAGCTTTTCGGGCCAATCACGACCACGGTGGCCATCTTCCCGGATGATCCGCTCGAGTGTCTTATTAGCAGCTTCCACGGCTCCATTGGTTTGAGGTCCAGACGGGGACGACTTGTGGCGAGTAACTGATTTCGACGGCGGCCTATCGCAGTCTCCTTCGAAGTGTGACCCATTATCAGAAATGATCTCGTTGGGCACCCCATATCTCGCACATTATGTTTTCTTTGATGAACTCTGGGCCACTTTTCTGGAAGCGAGGACCTTGTAGGACTTGGCCTCTACCCACTTGGTGAAGTAGTCAATGGCCACCAACACGAACTCGTGTCCATTGCTTCTGCCGTGGGGATATTTTCCCTATCACGTCAATGCCCCAAGTTGCAAACGGCCAAGGAGTCGTCATGTAGCGCAGAGGTCATGAGGCGGAGATGGTTGAGTTGGCAAACCGCGCATTTGTCGCGATTCGGACGTGCCGAACGCACCGTTTCCATGGAGATCCAAAGAGTAACCCATTCCCGAGGATCACTTGCATCAGGGCTCTCGGCATTCATGTGAGGACCGCAAGGACCATTGTGGACTTTCGGTCATCAACTCTCTGGCTCTTTCTTGAGTGACACATAAGAGGAGTGGTCCTTGATACCGCTTCTTGTATAGGTTGCCTCCTAGAATGACGTACCGAGAAGCCAACCTTTTCAGTAGCTTGCAAGCTTTTGGTCTCGACTCCTTCTTTTGGTCTACCTTCTTCGTCTCCTGAAAGTCAACTCTCCGTCTTTGAGGAATTGGTAAATACTGATTATACCAAGGTTCCTTTATAGGCTCGGGTCCCAGGTCCACTTCACAAGAGCCGGGGCTTCTTCTACCCACTCTGAAGGGCTTTATGGCTTTTCCCTGGGGATCTCTACCAATGAGGCTAGAGTAGCTAGAGGATCTGCCCAGAATCTGTTTCTTTTCCCTCGGCAAGTAGTGGAAAGTTACTTCTGAATCGGCCGGTCAACTCCTCCATATGGGCATGATACCGTTGCAGATTAGGGTCTACAGCCTTCCACTTGTTGGAGACTTGGTTGATGATCGAACGAGTCTCCGTAAACTTCGAGCTCCTTGACATTTCTTTCTAAGGCCCGGCCTCCCAAAGGCAATGCAGCTTCATACTCGCATTGTTCGTGGCATAGGAAAGTTCAACTTGAGGGCTATGGGGTATGCTCATCTTTCGGATCGACCAATAGCATTCCTACACCATTTCCTCTTTTGTTAGCGGCTCCGTCAAAGAACAAGCTGCCATCTATTTTCAGGCTCAACCGCAAAGATTCCTTCACTCCGGAAATTGGGGTTCAGCCCTCTCGTCTTCATTACTCTGGGGAAGTTTGCCAGGTGATCTGACAATGCTTGACCCTTGATGGCCTTTCTGGTCACATAGTTGATGTCGCATTCTGCCAAGAAGAAAGACCACTTCGCTAGGCGCATCGAAGAGGAAGGCTTGTCAAAGATGTACTTGAATGGTCCATTTTCGAGACCAAGTTCAGGGTGGGCTTGCATATAATGCTTCAACTTGCCGACTACCCAGACCAGTCCCTGCACACGTCTTTTCACACGCTGTAATTGAGCTCACTCCCGTGCAGCTTCCGGCTGACAAAGTAAATGGCATTCTCTACCCGAGTGTCTTTCTTCTCTTGAGCAAGCATAGCCCCAACTCCGCCGTGGACAGTTGAGATAGAGCAGTAAGAGGCTTACTGTCTATGTGGGGGCAGAGTACCGGGGATGTACTAAGTATGCCTTGATCTGGTCAAAGGCATCTTGGCATTCTTCGGTCCATTCTCAGGTCCACATTCTTCTTCATGAGCTTGAAGACGGGCTCGCATAGTGGCTCAATCGATTGACGAAACGGCTGATGTCGCAATTTACCCATGAAGCTTTTGACTTCTGGCCCTGGTTTGAGGTGGCCTCATATCCATGATGGCTTTGATCTTTCCAATCCAGGCTTGATCTTTCTCGCTTTACTGGCTTGGCATCCGGTGCTAGAGGGATTCTGTGCTCTACTATCGAAGCTGTCTAGCCCGGCATATCTTTGTATGACCATGCAAACACGTCGACGTATTCTCTCGAGCAGTCAATCAATCTGTCCCTTTCAACCCCTGGAAGAAGCTTCCAATGTGTCTCTTTCAAGGTTCCTCAATAGTACCCAAGTTCACACTTATCAAAACCTCCTCGGCGGCTTGGGCCCGGTTTTCCTCTTTTTCTACGAAACCTGCTTGTAAAGATTTCTTTAATGTATTGTTCGTTTAGTGTGTTTGCATCTTGTTCAAATGATTCATTATTAACCGTTGTTAAGTTTTGAGTTAATTTATCATTTGTTAAGTTGGCAATAAGAGGATAATCAGTAAAGATTTGTCATTTCATTCAAGATAAGGGGAAAGATGACATCGATTACATTTCATAATCCTCAGCGTGAGGCCTTCGGATGACTCTCGAGGACTCGGAATTCGAAGATTCCTGACTCAACTGAAAAAGACAACATAGACTTTGGACCCTACACTACTCATTGACTCGAGGGGGACTTGACAAGGGTTGGACCGGGATCTCACTCCTTCTTCTTTGTTGCCCAGGGAGCAGTGCCTTGCCGCCGTTCTTCGTAAAGTTGGAGACTTCGAACTCGATCAAAAGCTTGCCGGAAATCATTAATGTGCCGATGCTGTGGAAAGATGGTGAGGGGAACTAAAGCAACTTGTTGCAATCTTTCGCCTAGCTCTTCCGTAGCGACCGGACTCATTGACTGAAGGGTCCGGCTCATCTTATCAATGCACCGCCGATAACTCATTTTCTCCTTACCGATCTTGGACACCACTGACCTTGTCGCATAGCCACCGTAAGGGTTGGCCTCGGATAATGCCGATGAAGTCTTCTTCAGAGGGGATCTTAATTCTTCCTTGACTGGCTACGTATTCAATAGGCTTTCTGTGTTCTGCTTCGAGATCTGATAGCTTCTCATTGAACTTCACGATGGCCACAAATTCAGCATTTTCTGCTTCAAGAGGATCACTGTTCATGGGGATATCAGGCTGGACTGTGCTTGGGGTATTGGATAAGACTGAGAAAGGACAGTCTTTGGCGATGGGTCATATGAAGATGGGGGAGGGCATTGGTTATAGGCTAGCTCTTCTTCCCTGGCCATCTGGTTACCCAAACCAAGATCAGCTCTCTGTCAAATCGGTCATTCTCGACTCTCCGAACCGATGAAACCGAGGATTCTCGCGAACCTGTGCGAGGATTCTCGCGCTAACAAGTCGCTGACCCGGTGTTCTCACCCACTTCTTTCTCGCTGCGGGAAAGGGATAGGAAAGGTTTAGACTCGGGGTAGGTGTTTAGGCTGAAGGCTCAGGCAATATGCAAATTAGAATCTTCAAGTTTACTTAAAACAGTGTCTTTTATTAATATCTATTTGGTTGGAAAAGGGGTTCTGCCCTTCTTTTTTCACAACTACTCTAGATCCTGGATCGTGGGTTCCGTCACCACGTCTATAAGCCCCTCGTATTCCACCCGTATTTCGACCTCCCAGGGTGGATGCCTGCGCGAGGTCCTATAGGGCACGCGGATCCCACCGACCGAGAGTAAAGAACGCTCCTATCGGGTCTAGCGGGTCATAGGACCTTTCAACGCACGAGCGATGCGGATTATAGTCAAGGCAATACCGGGAAAGTCTCGTCTCTCTGCCTTGACGGATCTTTGACAGAGTTTCGCTTGAGCGAATGACAGTTTTTTGACTTTCGGTAATGTCCGAGAATATAATAGGCATGGGTCGGGCGGCAAAAGCCGGATGACACAGTGTCACATTGAACTTCGTTGCATACGCAGTGTGCGAGTCGGAATCGAAGTCAATGCCGGGTCAAGATCTTGCCAATTTTTCCTTGTCGGAATTTTGGCAGAGCTTCGCTTGAGCGAAAGATCTTTTATTTTGGCAAAGACTTGGTCTTGACTTTTACACATTCCGTGCGGGTCAAGGTCAATAGTCAATGTCGGATTCAAGATCCCACCGATTTTTCCTTGTCGGAATTTCGGCAGAATTTCGCTTGAGCGAAAATCTTGGTTTCCGTTATGAGCTAAGGCTTGACCTTTACGTGGGTATGCAACTGGGCTATATGACACGGACTAGACCAAAAACCAACCAAAAGTCACGGTTTTTTGAAACGTGTGACACGGACTGTGCATTGGTCGACACTGGCTGCCATGGGGAGGTTGGGATGATTCCGTGCGCGCCCGGGAGCATCGTAAGGCTGTCCGTGACCGCAGTGGAACCACCCTCGGGTTTGACGTGCGTGCAAAAGTGTACAGATATATCAAAGTGCGCGTAGTGTGCGGTCTCCTAAAAATGTTCCTTTTTGAGTTAAAACGAGAGATTTTCGTAAATGTGTTTTAAAGGAATGATTTTCGGGACGGGGAGAATGCAACACATAAGCACGTAAATTTTTCTCGGGAGCCCCGCCGGTCGTGGAGCTGAATAGCCCCAAGCCGCTAGGACCGCGATTAACCATGATTTTTCCCGGTGGAATTGCCACGAGGTCGTATGGTCGAATCCTATGAGGATTAGCCGTACGACTGCATGGATCAATTTTCCAGGTTCCACTCCTTTTGCTTTTCTTCGGGTTATTTCCCGTTCGAAGTATGCACAGATTCCAAGATGCAAATGATGCAATGCATGGTAAAAGAAAGCAAACACGATTAATGAAATCGGCGATGGGAGTCTAACCCGCTCAAAGGGAAAAGCTTTTTGTATTTTTTTCAAAAATTTTTTTTTTTTTCAAAAAGGGATACTGGTACGTGGGATTGTTAAACCACCTTGTTATCCCAAGCCCCGGGTTAGGGAGCGATACAGGAAGGGTAAGTGGGGTCCACCTATATACCAAGTATCGATTTTTGTTTTTTTTGAAAATAAAGCTTTTCTCCTTTGGGATGATCCCCAGCGGAGTCGCCAAACTGTGAATGTGTGCCCAAAATTTTTGTTTATTGGAATTCACGCGAGTTTGAAGACATCCGAGTTATTTGAAAAACGGAGTCGCCACGCCATTTTGATTACCTCAAAACTTTGAAAAAAAGGTTTTATGGGTTCGGAGGTTAAGTTACCCCTTGGGAAGAACGTTTGGCGTTCACCCAAAGTGCCTTGCCGGAGCAAGTCTCCCTAGATTTCATAAATCGTGTTTGCTTGCGTGCTTTCTTTGTGTGCATGTGTTTGAAAATAAAGGGGGGGAATGTCCCAAGTTATCTTCCGGACATACAAACCATTTGTTGGTTGTCGCTCGGGATTCCTTGGAATTTATGTATTTGGGATTATGATCCCGTCCTCATCTTATGACTTATGATCATCGCATTTTAAACCTCGGGACCCTCGGGACTTGCGTGATCGAGAGAATGACTCTCTTTTGGGTCAAAGATGAGGTTCTTTAGGAAGGAATGTCCTTAGCCCATCAATCCTACGCTTTAAGACGGTCGAGCTCGTATAGAGGCTTCATACTCATTCTTAAGCGATAATCGGAGATATAGGGTTCAAGGTTATCCTTTTCCTAAAGAAATCATGAACCTTTAATGGAAGGAACGATGCAAAGATGAGAACTTTTACACCGGTCCGTTCCAAGGTTGGGGGAAAGGGGAAATGCATGATGAAAAATGACTCTTTAATGAAAAGATGACATTTTGGTTTTAGCAAATGATGCTTTTTGATTTAAAGAAATGATCTTTATGCAAATGATGCATAAAGATTTGATTTTTATGCAAATGATGCATTGAAAAAGGGGTTTTGATGCAAAGGATGCGTTTTTATTGAAAAAGATTGGATCTTTATATGCAAATGATGCATAAAGATGACATTTTTATTGGAAAATAGGGATTTTAGGTGCAAAGGATGCACCTTTATGAAAAAGACTACATTTTTATGACAAATGAGGTCTTAATGCATGCAAAGGGGGAAAGGGGGTGATAAAGATATGATCTTTATGAATAAATGCCAAGTCCCAAGCAAGATATATGAATGCAATGAGCAAGTATATCAATTAAAATGCAAGGTTAGGGCGTGCGAGGTTACCAATCGTTTCCTTCGCTTCTTCGGACGGAGCTAGGAGGAGAGGTTCTTCTTGGGTCTTCAAGGAGGAGGGAGATGGCTTCTTGAGCTTCTTCTTCACCTTCTTGGACTTCCAGCAGCTCCTTGGGGGATCTTCTTCGTATTATGAGAGTATTATGCTTCTTGTGGATGATTAAAATGGGTAGAGGAGGGCTCTATTTATAGGCAGTCTGGATAAGGCTAATGAAGCCGTGCGGCTGCAGGCCCTTTGCAAATGAGGCCGTGCGGGCTTATCCATTGTGACTCAGCATTCTAGAACCATGCAAGGTGGCATTATTCTAGAAGCTTCCCTCCTAATTAAAAAAACGTGTTTCTTAATTAGGAAGGATTCCCTTCAGCCCTTATTTAATTAAAAACAGTTCCGGAATGTTTCCGGAACGCTGGGAAGGTCTGGGGAATTACCGGAAAACTTACCGAAATTGCCGGGAAAATTAACCGGAAGGCATGAGCCAGATTTGGGTACTTACAGGTTTGTAAAGCGGTTTATAGTGCGGTTTTTTAGAGTGTGGTTTACAAACATAAAAATGAGGTTTTAACAAAGTTAACTTCAAACACAATTCACAATAACAGATAACTACAAGTAAGATCAAACAGAGAAAAAGATAGATAATTAATAAGCACAAGAAATAATAAATGCAGAAATATAAGAACACAATATTTGGAGTGGTTCAATCGATAAACGATCTACGTCCACTATCAAGATGGTTATTCTTGAATTTTCTAAGAGTTAGATTTTATATTGAGTATGAGAGAGATTACAAGTTACAAAGTATTCAAACTCAGATCTAAAATCTATTCTATGAAGATCAAATCCTAGACTATAACCAGTGCATCTCAAATGAATAATCTATGTGATTAAACAAGTGAGGTGTGTGTGTGTAAACAAGATCAAGGCTCTATAGATCTATGAGATGTAGAGCACAATGCTTCTTGATGTGTTAAGGCTAGATTTCTGGGCTGGGATATTTTTCTTGAAGTAGGAAGATGAAGATTCAAAGGACTGGAAATTTTCTGGGCAAAGCTTCAACTTCGTATGAACTCACAACAAATCAATTTCTCAAGCAATCTTCAAGTGGTGAAGATTGGGGGTATTTATACCCAAGCACCAAGGAACTAGCCGTTGAATACAGCTGTTGAAAGGACTGTACTTGGTGCTTTTCCATTAGTCCACAATAACCACTTTTGTCCTTAGGTACAACAGTTGCAGGTAAAGCTGATCAGGCTCCAGCTGTAGATAAGGTAGTTAGGACATCTGTCACCTTTTCAAGATCCTTGCAGATCTTCTCTGACATTCAGTCACGTGACAAGATATGGTGGTTGACATTTGATATTGCTGACGTGGATTCCAATGGTCAAATGTGGTTCACTTCAAGTCTTCAATCATTGGAGCGGTCTGGTGAGGAGCGGTTTCACCAAGAGGAGGATCCATCAGTGCTGTCAAGATGCTGGAACCACAATGCGATTTACATTGGAGTGGTTCACTACTTTGAGTTTTGCACTGAAGTTCAAAGGAGGTTTCAGACAAGGGATCCCACAAAGTAGTTAGCTAAAAGCGGTTTGCTAGGCGGTTTTGGATGAGGCGGTCTGAAACATTGAACTACAACCTCATATCCAATGAGTCTTGTGCCAGTCTTCAAGCCTAATTTAACCTATTCTATAAAATGGACTTAGCTAAAAAATTGAAGTCAAAGCTTCATTACATAGGGTCCTAAAGTCCTTAAAATAGAGAGGAGGTTATGGTATTAATCAAATCTTAAGCTAATCTAGGAGGGTTAAATAATGCATACCCAACAATAGGCCTCGCCCGATCGATATGTTAGCTGACCGTATTGGAGACGTAAGGGGTAGGCTCAATAGCCAATGGGAATATGAAGCTGACACGACACAAAGGAGACATCTGGAAGCTGATCGGCTCGAGGTAGGTCACCTCCAAGAGGAGGTCGATCACCCCCTAGGAGGGACATGAGAGAAAGGACCCCTCCAAGGGATGAGAGGGAAAGATCGCCATCACAGAGGCAGCACCATAGAGAGGAACGACAAAAATCCAATTTCGTATCTCACCAAAGAGGTGACCTAGATGTTAGAGAGATGTTGAACCTAAAGAAAAGGCTAGATGATATGGAGGTATGGAGGCAAATCGGCAAGTGACAGGCGGGAGGGGCGAACAAAATAATAGTACTCTTTGAGCCTTAGCCCAAAGTATGTTAAATAGAGGCCCGCTTGAAGCTGGTTTCAAGTTGCACATGCTAGAAAAATACACTGGCACGACCAACGTACTGAATCACATGAATCATTTTGAGGCCACCATGTGCTTCATCTCCTCAAAGGACGACGTGCTCTGCAAAGCACTAACCAGCACATTCATAGGTGCCGCCCTGACTTGGTTTCGTGGCTTGGCAACAGGCTGCATTACCTCGTGGAGGTACATGAGGAGAAGGTTTTTAGAGAGGTTCTCAACTGCTGAGATTATAAGAAAATAGTCACCGACCTGAATAACATTGCTCAAGGAAAGACAGAGAGCACTATGAGCTATTTTACTCGGTTCGAGGAGTTTGTCGACCAAATAGATGAGGACCTGACTGATAGAGAGGTTATTAACTGCTTTAGAAATGGGGTGTCATCACCAGACTGGACTACGAGCTACAAGTCAGATGAGCGACCACGAGGAAAGACCTATTTGAAAGGGCCTATGATGTGGCTGTTGCTGAGGAACTAAAGGAGAGAAAAACGGAGAGAAGCTCCAAGAATATTGAGGCAGGAGAATCGACCAAAGGGGTGGCGGCTAAAGTGATAACAACAACAAAGGGAAGAATAGAACTAGGGCGACTTAGAGAGTCCCCGAAAGGTTTACTCCCCTCACAGTTAGTCGGGAGGAGATAATGAATACAGTTGATTTAGCTCCTCCTGTTCTTATGAATCCCCATAACAAGTTCAGGCGAGATAATGGTAAGTATTGTGAGTACCACAAGGACACGAGCCAGTACGGAGGATTGCATGAGTTTGAAGAGAATCATCCAAAAGTGGATGAACGAAGGTAGACTTGATAGATTCGTGAAGGGAGATAGTCCCCCAGTTGGGGATCGACCTGCTAGAGGGTTACCCGAGCCATGGCAACTTAGGCTAGCGTTGGGAGTGATCGCCGAAGAGACGAGCAACACCTCTCTCAAACATAAAAATTTTTAGTTGAACAAAGCCCCTTACGTCCCACTAAGGAGTTGTATTCCAGAAGAGGTTATCAGCTTCCACCTATACGAGTTGGCAACTAGTCTGGTGGGAAGGGAGCAAAGTTTGATCATTCCAGGGCTTATCGACAATTGTGCCTCCAGCAGGATATTGGTCGATACGGGAGTGTGAAAGGATATCCTCTACTACAAGAATTTTCTAAAAATGGGCCTAACGGATGTGAGATTGTCACCTTACTCAGGTCGACTGGAAGGCTTCACCAACCACAGATTCGACGCCAAGGGACATATCGAGCTTGAGGTGGATGTCGGGCAGCATCATTTGAGGACCACAACCAAGGTAACTTTTGTGGTCATTGATGTAATAAGTGATTACCATGCTATATTGGGAATTCCTGGACAGTTCGCTGAAATTACTCGATCCGCCCTCCCCCTGGGGGAGGCGGAGGCCTTGTTTCAAAGATTGGATGAATGAATTTCTTTGAAAATAGAGAGTCACCACGCCGTTTTGATTATTCCCAAAACATTGAAAAAAAACTTTTTGTTGTGTGATGAGATTTTTGAGTTCGGAGGTCAGGTTACGCCTCGTAAAGAGATTTTTTAGTGCTCACCCGAAATGCCTCATATACATGAGTCTTTCTAAACCTTTTTTTTTTTAAGTTGTGTGTGTGTGTGTGTGTTTTATGAAATAAAGTACTTTTGAAAATAAATAATGAAAGGACAATACACGGGACAGGAACAGACCACTATCCTCGTCAAACATCCATTCTTGTGCACATTGTGCATGGAATATCTTTTAGGATCATTTAGATGGTTTGGGTCTATATATATAGTGAGTAAAGACTACATTATGAACGATGTATTTAAACAGTAATATTTAAAGACATGGAAATTGAAGCAGTTATTTGGGGTTCGGAAGGAAATTTCATCAATGTTGGTTTCTTTCTATTTTCCTCGAGGGGGGGGGGGGAGGGTGGATGTGGTTGATTCATGGTGTTTTATAGAGGAGAGAAATTCTGCTCCCACTTAGGCAGAACCTCCCCTAATTAACTCTCGTTTCACACTTGCTGAACTCGCGGATTTTGGCCGCTTTTGAGTTGTTGTTGGGTGTTTGTTGGCATTTGTGAGTGAGTGTGGATCAATGGGTATTGATTGAGGATGAGTGGGGGTTATTTTTGTGTCGGGAGTTGATCGGGATGAACCGGGATGGATCGAAATGAATCGGGATGGACCAGAATGGGTCGAGATGGACCGGAATGAAAGGGGGATGATATTTGTGACATTTGTTGATGAAAATGAAGCTGCTGGAGGCCAGTATTTATAGGGTTTGAGTCTGGACAAAGTGGTCTGCACGGACTAGTCATTAATCAGTCATTTGGTCCGCTCGGCTCTGACTTTAATCAATCAGACGTCTTGACTTTTGTGTCATGTGACGTGTTGACAAGGTGGTCCATGCGGACCAACCATGCAGCAAAGAGGTCCACACGGCTCACTCTTTAATCTGTCAGCCTTTTTGACTTTTGTGCCTTTCCTGCAGAAGTCCTTCAATTTTTTAAATGCCTGAAAGGTCCTTCCTTGGTTTGGCTTGGTTCGTTTGGTCCTCGGAAGCCACAGGACTTTGGATCACGGGGAAGTGTACCCTTGGTGTCCTTTCCGCATGCTCGGATGGAGAGCGGTCCAGATTGAGATACTTACAGAAGCCCCTCGATGACGTCACTTATGAAGAAAGTGGGGTCGTCGATAAAAATAAGAATCCCGATCTGGATCGCTTATCGGGAGAGAGAAATGACCGTGTTGGTCGGATGGCTGGACCCTTTGATAGGATTCCTACGTATACCGAGTGGAAATCAAGCCTAATCGTAGTTCGAGTGTGAGGGCAATTTGGAGGAGCCTCGACCTGTGGGGAACTATTTAGAGGCATTCATCCTGAGTGAGACTGTTTGGAGGCATCTGGACCTAAGTTGAGAGCAATTCGGAGGAGTCTCGGCTTGAGTGAGACTGTTTCGAGGCGTCTGGACTTAGTTGAGAGCAATTCGGAGGAGTCTCGGCCTGAATGAGACTGTTTAGAGGCGTCTGGACCTAAGTTTGATGATTTGTTTTGTGTAAGTGTCGATATTCGACGATCTCTGGGGCGTTCGCAATTCCTTGGATGGAAATACTTTGTCACTTAGCTGGGGAAAAATTGGGCTTACGATGACTGCCGGGGAAAAGAATCCGGGCTTACGATGCAGTCGAGAAAGGTGTTCGGGCTTACGATGATGGCCAAGAAAGGTGTTCGGGCTTACGATGACGACCGAGAAAATATTCGAGCTTACGATTGTAAGTGCCCCAATCTGGGTCGTTAATGTTTCGGCAGCCCAAATTAACGATTTATGATCATTTAGGGGCATTTTGGACATTATTTTGACAATTTGAATGAGGAAGGACCTCTTAGGAATAAAAAAATGGACAAATACCTTGCTGAGATTTGTCATTTCCAATAAAAAAGGGAATATTGACCAAGTGCAAAATGCCAAAACTGCTTTCTGCACATGACCAGGCACGCTGCTGGGGTCATCCGCGCGAACAAGATTGTACCTACATTCTTATCCACACGGATAAGATCGTCATCCAGCCAACCTATAAATATAGCCCTTCTCCCTCAGTTTAACAAGACCAAAAAATACGAAAACCTACTGTTATGCTGTCAAAATCCTCTTCCAAACAACCATTTTCACCTTAGAAACTCACATTACACACCAAATTCAACCTCAAATCCACTCCAAAACCACTTCTAAGCCTTGAAATTCTTCAAACCCTAAACACAAACCCAAGAAAATTGGTAAACCCTCACTCTCTTTACTCATATCTCTCTCATTTATGCACACACTTTATGTGTAAATGATGTAGTTCTACTTGTTGTTTGTTGTTTAATTCCCCCTTCCTCTTTTGTCCCAAGGATCCAAGAGGATCTCCATGGAATTTCTTTCCATGGATGATCTTCTAAAGGGATCCACATTTTCTTTACTTTTATGTCATCCCTATTTCCCCTTTTACATTACTTGGTATTTGCCTTTTGACCTAAAGTATGGTCATCTTGGAGTCCATCTCCATAGATGACCACTTTAAATGGTCTACATCCTTTACTTCCTTGTAAATCCCCTTCCCCATGTCTAAGATGCTCACCTTGAAACACTTTCCTTGGATGAAAATCATCTAGACTTACATAATAGGCCACAAAAGATGTATAAGATACACTTGAGTTTAGGTCTCAAGGATAGTCTTCTCATGACCACCTTAGATATGTTCCTCTAAAAGTTGATACATCTTGACCTATCACTTGTCCGAATTTACTTTCATGTCAAATCCCCTTCCCTTTTGCAAATGATATGTTTTCAAGTCCTAATGTACCCCTGGGATGGCTTGGTTAAGTGGATTCATCAATTATGACCACTAATCAAAGTCTAGAGAATGAGAGGACAAAACATGGATGCCAAAAATCCAAGCAATCTTTTCATTTTCTGTTCATAGTTAAATTTCCAGTTAAGTCCTTAAATCCAGTTAACTTTCTGGAAATTACAGTGACTAAACTGGAAACTGTAAAAAATATTGAGACTGCAGGCCCATCCGCGCGGATAAGACTGCACTACAGTCTCATCCACGCGAACGACTTTGTCTTCTGCAACAGTTTCCAGTTTTCTTGTTACTTTCAATTTAATTACTGTTTCAAGCTGTTTTTTTCAGTTCAGTCCCTAAAATTTCAGTTATTTTCAGAAAACTCCTTTTTTAAGAAAGTCCCTTTCTAAAACACACACACACACACACATAAAAGTTTCAAGTGAGAAAGACTCGTAATACGAGGCATTCCGGGTGAACGCCAAACGTTCTTCCCGGAGTGTAACGTGACCTTCGAACTCATTTTCTCTAATTTTAGGTTTTTTTTCAAAGTTTTGGCCCATAAACTAAAAACGGTGTGGCGACTCCGCTGGGGAAAAATAAGCTTTTTTTTTTTAATTTAAAAAAAATAATAAAAAATGATATTAAGCATATAGGCGGGAAACCATTAACTTTCCTGTTAACGCCTCCTTATTGGAGCCGTAGATAAATTATGGTATAACAATGCCACGTACTAGGTGTCATTTCAAAAAAAAAAAAAACTTGTTTTTCAAAATAAATAAAAACCTGTTTTTTCAAAAAAAAAAAAAAGGGCTTTTGTGGGTCAAGCTTCTGTCCCAACACTTGAAACCTTTTGTTGTGTGTGTATGTTTTCCCACGATGCGTGGATTTCGGTTTGACCGTCCCGGAAAAGTCAAATTTTGACTGTTGGACCAATTTCTTTAACTGTTAAACTTTATGTGCTTATGTGCTTACATGCTTTAAAAAAAAAAAAAAATCGAAAATGTTTTAAAAAAAAGAAAATATAAATAATTTCTTTTCAAATTTTTTTTTTTTGCATGCATCATACTTTTAAGACACATTTGAAAATTTCTGTTTTTCTAAAAAAAAGAATGTAGACTGTCGCACACTACGCGCACGTTGACCGTACACTGCACACTACGTCCTTAACCCGGGAGATCTCAGTAGCAGCCTGGGAGGCCTTACTACGCCTCTCGGTGCGAGCACGGGATGACCCAAACAACCATTGGTTTACCCTCGTGTCGACGCTGCACTTGTCTGTGACACACTCTTTGTCCGAGACTCGGTTGGTTTTTGGCCTGGTCCGTGTCAGACTATGTCAGTGTATACCCCGCGTAGGTCAAACCCTAGTCAACGTGCCAAGTCGGGATCCCCCGCGGACCTAATTCAGTCGAAGTCATGCCGTTTTTCCATCATGAACTTTGGCCACCCAATCTTGACTGGGGCTCGGATTTTGACTTTGACCCGCACGGCTTATGCACCGGCTCCCAGTATGACACCGAGTCATCAAGCGTTAATGCCCAGTCCATGTTTAATTACTGCTTAACTAACGACGAGTCAAGATCCCCTTGTGGACTATCAGTCAAGGTCATGCCGACCTTTTTTCAGGCACCTTGGCCCGATCTTGATCCTCGACGCTGGCTTCCCCGGTAATTTACATCGATTGCGCGTTAAGACTTCATGATCCGCCAGACCTTTGGTTTGTTTTTCTTTTCGGTCGATGGGACTCGCTTACCCTACAGAACCCTTGTTCGAGGTTACAGGTTGAGGGTCCGCATGTGTAGTGATGGGTCCCACTGATCCATGACTGAGAATAGCAAAAAGAAAAAAAAAGAGAGCAATCTTTTCCAACCACTTAGGTTTTAATAAAACACGTTTTAAGTAAACGGAAACAAATAACCGCATGTTGCATGAGCCCTATGGGCAAAGCCAGAGATAGCTGAGACAACCAAAACTACGTAATTTGGTGTAGTTTGGAGGGGAGCGAAATAGGCAGAGGTAGGGGGAATCATTGTTAAGGGTGGGAGTAGGCAGTCTATTTATGAGGTAGGTAGCAGTGGTGAGAGCGTAGGGCCAAAAGGTAAGGGGTAGGTTGGCATGAGAAAGGAGGGTGAGGCCCATTTCAACAATGTGACGGTGACGACGTTCGACATACCCGTTGTGTTCAAGAGTGTGAGGGGGTGGTGGTGAGATGGGTGATGCCATCATGAGCCAGAGTTGGTGTGAGTTTGAGGTATTCGCCCCCGTTGTCAGAGTAGATTTGAATGATGGGACGTTGGAAGTATTTTTCGACTAGTGTTTTGAAGCGAAGAAAGGTGTTATAGGTGTCGGATTTGTGTTTTAGAGGGTAGAACCAAATGTATTTTGTGTAATGATCAACAAAGATGACATATTATTTAAATTTGTCAAGGGAATAGACGGGAGAGGTCCAAACATCCGAATAACTGAGATCAAGAGGAGCATGTGATACAAGAGAAGAAGATGCAAAAGGCAGCTTGTGGCTTTAATTAATAAAGCAAGAGTTACATGGAGGTAGACTAGAAGAAATCGATAAATTAAACTTGCTACATAATAAACTAAGAACATGGGAAGCAGGATGTCCTAATCTATGATGTTACAGCTGTGAAGAGAGAGAGAGAGAGATTGAGTGAGCTTGAATGGGCGGAGGGTGCCAAATGTAGATGCCATCCCCAAGGTTTCCATGGATGAGAGTTTAACTCGTAGCTTTGTCCTTAATAAGAAAAGAAGAGTGTGAGAATTCAATGATAGCATTATTGTCACAACAAAATTGAGACACAGATAGAATGTTAAGAGTGATAAGTGTAACATGTAAGATACTATTGAATTGAAGAGTAGAGGAGGGCGTGGAGAGAGAGAAAAAACCTATGTATGATGTAGGAAGAGAGGAACCATCTCCGATGATGATGTCGTCACTGCCATTGTAGGGTGTGTGTAAGGCAAGATTGGAAAGATCATTGGTGATGTGGTTGGTTGCACCACTGTCTATAAGCCAAGAAGGAGGGGAAGAAGGGTTGTGATAGGAAGCGGTGTGGGCTTGGGGTTTAGAGTTAGGGTTTCGGTTTTGGCGAGGAAGAGGGGGGAAGGTAATGGTGGGATGGTCGCGCTTAAATTGATGACATTGGGAGATGACATGACCAATGTTATGACAGTATTGACACTTACCCTTAAAGGGGAGGGGTTGGGAGTTCGAGCTAGAGAATGGGAATGGATTGGTGGTGCGGTAAGAGTTACAATTGGGTGATGGACGGGTTTTGGCGGTGAAGGCGGTGGTGGGGAGAGGAGTGGTGGGGGTAGATTATTTAAGAGTGAGTTCATGTTGGATAAGCTTTTCGTGGAGGGCTTCGAAAGAGATAGGGTTGTCTCGGGCTCAGGTGGAGTCTATAACGGGTTTAAAGGTTTCATAGTCCAAACCTTTTAAGATGGTGTAGATTATGTCCTCGGAATCCATGGGTTTGCCAATGATGGCAAGTTTGTCGGTGTAGGATTTGACAGCATTCATGTAATCTGAGATGGATAGTTGGTTTTTGGTAAGGTTTGCAAGTTTGTCCTTGATTTAAAGGATGTGGCCACGGGAGGGGTTGGCATAGGTGGTTTTGAGGATGGTCCAAGCTTCGTGAGAGGTTTTGGCTTGGTGAACTAGGGGAGCAATGACAGGATCTAAGGTTCCTATGAGAGCCCTAAGAATAAGACGATCTTGGCGAGACCAAGTTATGGCTGCCGGATTAAGGACATAGGTGGTGGTGGCCGGTTTGGCCGATTCACCGTCAGTTTCAGCGATGGCTGGGGTGGAGGTGGTGATGTTTTTCTCGGATTTTGGGTGGGTGCAATCAACAAACTTTAGAAGGTCGAGGCCAAAGAGGATGGAGGTTATTTGGGATGCCCATGTGAGGTAGGTGAGGGGGGTGAGGGTACGAAAATAAGATAGGTTGACCAAGAAGTGGGGTTGGTCGGGTTGAGCAGCGTTTGGAATGGTGAAGGAATTTGCAAGGGTGGGGAGGGGATGCCGAATTTTTGAGAGGGTTTTAGGATTTTTGAATTTTGAATCTTAATGCTCTGATACCATGTAAAACTTTAGGAAATCTTTCTGTTTATTTCTTGATGTACTTACTCTTGAGAGCAAACCAAATACATAATAGTTACAAAGTGGAGAAAACAAGAATAGAGATAAGAATACAAAAATCTCTAACCTTGAACCTATCCATCTAAACTTTCTATGTTTCTGTCTCTTAATCATTCTTCTGCACATACATGGAACCCCTTTATATCTTGTTTCCTAACCTTTGTATACTGAATTGCGCCTGGGAGACAGAAGGTTCAGTCGTGATTTGCTCACATGCTGCTGCATCATCCTTAATAATAGGTTTGACCAAATATGGATGTGAATGCTAAATATAAAGTTGATTTTGCCTAAAGTGAAACTTTTTGAACGAAGATTTATTTTGAGAAATTTCTCTAAAAACAAAATCCTCTTATATTAAGTTAAGAGAGTAATAAAGTACGATCTTCTAAAAGAATGACTAAAATGCATTTTGGTGTTAAAACTTTCACACTTCAATTCCATTTAGGATCCTGAAATAATCTATTAGGAGATTGTATATTATAGTAACATAAAGATCATAATTCAATTTTAATTATTGAAGGTTTACCATGCGACACATCGAAGGTTTACCGTGCGACGCGTTGACAAAAGAATCAAATAAATTAGCTGACCATAAGCGGTACAAATGTTAACAACACATTTTTAACCTATCAGTAGGCCTGTCAATATTATTCATTAACCCATGAACCCACCCAATTCAACCCATTAATTACCCAATCCAACCCAATAAAATAAAAATGTTCAAATAGATAACCCATTTAAACCCATCCCAATTCACGGGTTAAGAGAGGTTTAACCCACTTACCTGTTTAACCCGTTATATCGCGTCTCAAATCCCCTCATTCTTCGACAACGCCCTAATCCTCCGCCTTCACCTGACCTGGCTTCCGCGCATCTCCGCTCTTACTCCATCGACGGCGCAATCAAACCCTAATCAACACCAACGATGCAAATCTAGGCGTGTCTGGAAGATCTCCGTTGTCACGAACAGGTAAATCCTTCTTCTTCAGTCATCAATTCGCTTAATTGAACCTAATTTTCTTCAATTGTTTTCCCCATCCCTCCCTCTTTTCCATTTTGAGCTTATCTCCCCAATTAATTGATGCATCTTGATAGCACGAAATACAATCGATTTCAATAACCCCTCTATCTCCGTTGCCATTTTGATAGAAAAGATCAAGGGAAAAAGTTTAAATTGGATTTTTGTAATTTAAATAGCCCTGCTATTATGAGAAAGTTTAGAGGCAAAGGGTATGGATCTGAGATTGTGTTTTGAAAACTGAATTACATTTTCTTTTATTCAGTTATAATCATTACTGAATTCCAATGTTTTTAGCCATTGCTAAGTTTCGAGATTGCATGACTTTATGTTTCTGCCCAGAACTTGAAGCCATTAAACGATGAAATTGCAGTTTGAATATGATGTGAGTTAGTTCATAAATCTGCAGATTCAGACTCTACTCATAAATGCATAATCAAAATTCAGTACCTTTTTTTCTCTTCAATGAACATCAAGGAAGAAATTCTTGATGTTATCATTAAAATACTCTACCATATTTATGAACTTCAGTCTCTTCCATTGTTAAGCTTTCTGCAATAACTTTTTTTTCTCTTCAATGGCTGTCTTATGGGTATTCGCAAAATCAATGAACTTCAGTCTCTTCCATTGTTAAGCTTGCACTGCATCACTGCACCGCTAATTAAAATCTGAAACTTTCGATTTCTAACCCCTTTTAGGTAACTAAATAGGGAGCAATATAAGAAAATGATTCAGATTTTGCTATATAACTGAATATGCATATTCCTTGATAGTTCTATGACCAATTCAGACTTTTTTTTCTTTTATCAGATGGAAGCAAGCAGTGTGAATAGTGGAGGATTTTCTGCTTGTCTTGGAAAAAGAGCTAGAAAGTCTGCACCAAGGAGAAGAACATCTGAAGCATGGAAATTTTTTGATGAATCTCTTGGTAAAGATGGTCTATATGTGTTTTCATGTATACTCTGTTCCCACAAATACACAGGTATAACTGATCCCTCCGCATATGGTACGGCAAATTTGAAACGACATTTGAAAAAACATGATTTGGAGGTAAAAGAGTCTGATGAAGTGTCTTATGCTCCATTAGACCAAGGAGTATTTCGAGAAAAAAATGTGTGTTGCAATTGTTACGTACAATTACCCATTTAAGTTTGTTGAGCATGAGAGAACAAGGGAATTGTTTAGTTTTTTAAATCCCGGAGTAAGACATATTACAAGAAACACAGTAAAGGTCGATGTGCTTAAAATGTATAACCAAGAGAAAGAAAGGATAAAACTCGAACTTGAAGGATTAGAAGTAGGGTGTGTCTTACTTCAGATATTTGGAGCTCTCCTTCTGGTAATGGTTATATGGCACTTACAGCCCATTTTGTAAATGAGGATTGGATTTTACAAAAAAGAATTTTAAACTTTAGGCATGTTCCTCCTCCTCACAATGGTAGCTTCATTGGTGATAGATTGATTAGTTTCTTGAAGGAGTGGGGTATTGATAGAAAAATATTCTCGATCACCTTAGACAATGCTTCTTATAATGATGGAGTTGTGAATATGTTGAAGAGTCACCTTTTGTTGAAAAATGCTCTTGTATCTAAGGGTGAATTCATACATGTGCGTTGTGTCGCACATATTTTAAACCTTATAGTTCAAGAAGGGCTTAAAGTGGTTGAAGTTGCTATTAACAAAATTCGAGAGAGTGTGAAGTACATTAGGTGGGAATCAAGAAAGGTAGCCTTTATGGAATTGGTTTCTCAATTCTCTCCTGAGGGAGGAAAAAAAGTCAGTCAAGATGTAGCAACTAGATGGAATTCAACTTTTCTTATGCTAGAGACCGTGTTACAACACCGTAAGGCATTTTCTCAAATGAAGTTGGTTGATTCCAACTTCAAAAGTTGTCCAACAGAAGAAGAATGGATAAAAGCTGAGAAAGTTGCAGAATTCTTGAAGCCATTTTATGAAACTACAATGCTTTTTTCCGGTTGCAAATATCCGACCTCAAATTTATATTTTTTAAATATGTGGAAGATTGTTTTGGTTATTGATGAGCAATTGAAAAGTGGGGATTTTTTATTGAGTGAAATGGCAGAAGACATGATGATCAAGTTTACAAAATATTGGGAGAAAGATAGTGCGATATTGTCATTGGCAATTTGTCTAGATCCGCGCTACAAGTTGAAGATGGTTGAATATTGTTATTCTATGCTTGGCTATGAAGGAGATGAAGTTGAAAAATTGGTGTCGGGTGTACGAGACAAGTTGTATTTTCTATTCGAAGAGTATAAGCATGTATCAACTTATTCCTCACAATGTCAATCGGCGAGTACGAGTACCATGGATGCTGGTAAAAAAGAGATGTATTGGATGTAAGTTTATGTTTTAGTTCATTTACGAATTATTATTTTTTGTTTAATAAGTAGCTTAAGATTAAAAAAAATATTTCCAATGTTTTGTAGGGTTTTGATACGTTTAAAAGCCAACATCATGCACCGAATATAAACAAGTCTCAGCTAGATTTGTATTTGGAAGAGGAACCGTTTGATAGAAAGTTGTATGAAAAATTGAACGTTTTGAGTTATTGGAAAGGGAATACACTTAGATATCCAGAGTTGTCCATGATGGCACGCGATATTCTAAGTGCACCTATAACCTCTGTAGCTTCAGAGTCTGCCTTTAGCATTGGAGGTCAAATTTTTGGAAAGTATCGAAATTCGTTATTACCATCAAATGCTGAGGCATTGATATGCTTACGAGATTGGTTAAATGGTATTATATTTATTTGTTGATTAATGATTTTTTTGGACAAAATATATTTTATTGTTGAATACTCAAGTTATTTGGTCTTAAAATACTTTGCAGTAAAGTATGATTCAGATGGAGACGGAGATGATAAAGAGTGCCTCGTTGAGGACTTTGGAAACTTGAGCTTCGCAAGCAACACAGAATCAAATAGCCTTCTGATATTGGCTGCGGAGGACTAAAATGAGGTATGGAGCAATTAACTTTCTAGAATTAATGTACAGAATCTGTACATATTAGCTTTCTGATATTGGAAACTTGAGCTTCATATTCTGAGATTTGTAGAATCCAAACTTGTGATTCATATTCTGAGTAGATATGTACAGAATCTGTACATATTATATTTCAATCATTTACATGTGATTCATACTCTGAGATTTGTAGAATCCAAGCACTTAATTTTAAAAGTGTTAAGTTGGGACTTTGATTTGTGTTTTCTATTTGATTTGTGTTTCTTGAAACAGGAAAAAAAAAGAAGGAAAAATCCAGATGAGGCGTATCGAGAACGCGACTAGCAGATGTTTTTGAAATTTATTTTGTTTGGTTTGGTGATGGATTTCAAGAGCATATTTGGCCCCTTTTCTTGTTTTGTTGTCACTGCTGTTGACTGTTGTGTGTCAAATGTAGTAAAAGACTAAGGATATCTGGCTTATAGTTATTCCGGTAGTATAGTTTTTTTTTTTTTTTGAAATTTCAGTAATATTCCTAGAGATACAGTAATATTCCAGTAATATATACTATATATATTTTTTATTGTTTGGTTTGGTTTGGTGATGGATTTCAAGAGCATATTTTTTGAAATTCCAGTAATATTCCTAGAGCTCCTATTCCGTATCTCTTTGTTTTGAAATTGTGGCGTAAGTTTTTTTTTTTTTTTTGAGAGAATAAAGATTTCTTTAAAAAAAAGATGTCCTGCCGGTCGACCCGACCCGAACCAGTAATTCTGGACCCATAACCCATCTGAACCCATAACCCATAACCCATTTGAACCCATAACCCATTTGAATCCAGCCCAACCCAACCCAACCCAACCCAACCCAGGTCAACCCATCAGCCAGGCCTACCTATTAGTCTTGCAATCTTTTGACCTATTAGCATTGCAATCCCAAAGGAAATAACCCATTGCGGCGCATGTTGTCAACCCATTTTTGATATGTCTAAGTTAATACAAGACATCAAGACTTACATAAATAGTTTATTTACTAAGATTTTAGCCTTTGAGCCAAAAGAAGTAGAAAATAACTTAGATTATTGCCTCTACGTTAAAACAAGTTGTCAAGACTTACACAAACGAAGTTTAATCACTAAGATATTAGCCTTCGAGTCGAAGAAGAAGAAAATAACTACTTCACCAAGACTTACATAAACGAGTTCAATTCCTAAGATTTTAGCCTTCGAGCCAAAAGAAGAAGAAAATAATAACCTATAATTACATCAAAATTAAAACAAGTCTGACAAAACCAAATAACCACAACATCAA
The DNA here is from genome assembly GCA_022495995.1 of Adenophora triphylla var. japonica. NCBI lineage: Eukaryota > Viridiplantae > Streptophyta > Magnoliopsida > Asterales > Campanulaceae > Adenophora > Adenophora triphylla. Next base: position 32,919 of record JAFEMH010002229.1, read on the forward strand.
CTCTCATCATGTCACGAAAATCTCTTGACCACATCAAACACAACTTTTATAATTCATCTCTTTATACAAAATTGAACAATCCCAAATGGGATCTCATTGTAACATACATATAAAGTGACCATTTAGTCCACAACTTCTCTACGTACATGTTTTTACACTAGTGTTTCAATTAGGCTCTCTCTTAACAAAGAAACTATAAGAAGGGCTCAAAAACTCAAACCAAACAAACCATTTCTCCCCCTCCTTTGATTCATTCTCCCTAAACAACTCATCATCATCTAAAGCTATCATTCTTGGTAGACAATTTCTTGAGAAACTCATAGGTAGTGATCATAGTAGTTGCAGACATTGACATTGAAGCCCACCTTGGCCCCAACCCTCTATAGCAAGCACTCAATCCACCTTCCCTCATCAAGTTCCTCACCGTCTGTCGAATCCCCGGCCTCCCTTCACCTTCGCCGTCCAAAACTTGTAATCTTGTCTTGATTGTATCTAATGGCATTGTCACCAATGCCGAGACGCCGCTAGCCATGGCGGCACTCACCCCTTGCACCGCCACCACCGCCTTGGAATCCGGTACTAAACCACCACCATTGCCGTCTTTCTTGCAGAAATAACAACCTACCCCATCCCAAATCCCTCTATGAGCTAACGAATATGATGCCCACCAAACGGCATTTGATGGGGCGTAGGTCAAGATTGATATACCGAATCCCCTGTATAATCCACGCACACCATCTGTTTGTATAATTTTCCGAAAGGCATCAATGCCACCGTTGTACCTAACTGAGCTCAAACTGGAACCAATGCCGCCGCCACTGCCTCCTTGTACCATTAATCGCTGGCTGACCACATCAATAGGCGTCCAAACCATCTGCGCCGCTATGGAAGCACTCAGTCCGGCGGCAGCATTAGCAATAGCAGCTGCCGTTCCCTCTGAAATCCCCAGCTTCACGGTGGCACAACCGACGTTACTCTTGGTCATTTCCAGCGCACCCATGTACAGAGCTCGAGCCGGTATAGTCCCCATCAATGAAGTCCCAAACCCTCTGTAAAAACCCCTAAATCCTTCGTGCCGTAAAATCGTAACCGCCATTTTGAAACAGGGAGTATCTTTCACAAGCACTTGTTGTCTAGTTTTCAAAACCACTATTGGGTATAGTGCAGCTGAAACGCCGGAAAACAGAGCAGCACCGAGGAAGAAGAACTTTGATTTGTCAAGCATATCCCAATCGATGTCAGCCGGAAGATGGATTTCCGTACCGGATTCATCATCCGCCGTCCCCAAACTCATCTTCGCCACTTTCCGAAATAGATTTCAGCTCAAAAAGTAAGAATCAGTGGTTAACTTTTGACCGAAATTATGTATTTGTACAAACAAGTAGCACACTATTCAAATCCCTGACTGTACAAAAAATATAAAAATCAAATATCTAGAAACTATTTCAATCAGAACGACAAAGAACAAAAACCCTAATCTTAAATACAAGAATCCTAAACTGGGTAGACTTCAAATCAAAATATAAGAGCTATATATAGAACATAGATCATTACATATATGTCTGTGTGCGTGTACTGTCTATTTTTTCCGTTTGCTGCGCAAGCAGATTAGGGAGAGGACGTGAGGGGACAAGAAAGGATGAAACATTTGTCGTTGACTTAAAACGCTCACCGGATAATTGACGGCGGTATTCGGAACATGAAATCAGATCTGAGAGTGATATTTTAGAGAGAGAGATAGAAAGAAGAGAGAGAAAATGGATTGATCAGTGGGGGAAGGATCAGTGACTCAATGTTTATGGCCGATCAGGGTTTCGAGGATGGGGGTGATGAAGGACACGTGTCGGTTAACATATCGAGGGTTTCAGTGAGGGGAAGGGTGAGGGATGCTGGTTCGACCGGTTAACGGTAATGATAACACCGGGGGTGGGAGATGTAACTATGGGTTGGATGTGGGAAACTAGAAAGGACCAATGGGCTCGTCATTTCTTCATAATGGGCACACATGTTTATTGGTTTTCCACTTTTCCTTATTCGGAGACCGAAAGTTTGAAACCATGGTCGATACTTATATTTGATCGGATAATTTGGAGGATATGGATATTGATTCGATTTGAACTAAGATGGAACATACCATAAAAGAGGTGGTGAAAGAAGTCCTTGAAGAATCTAGAGAAAACGGGCCACCAAGTAAGAACACATCATGGTGAAACGAGAAAGTAAAACAAGCAATAAAGGGCAAGCGAGAATGCTACAAATTATTGAGAAAATGTAGGAGCGACGAGAACTATGAGAAGTATAAGGAAGCTAGAAGAGATGCTAAAAAAGCAGTAAGAGACGTAAGAGCAAAGGTGAATCAGAAACTTTATGATAAGTTGGATACAAAAGAAGGGGAAAATGACATCTACAGACTCGCTCGTATGAGGGATAAGAGGACACGAGATATTGAGACGGTTAAATGTGTGAAGGATGTAGACCAAAGAGTTCTAGTCGGGGATAAAGAGATAAAAGATAGATGGAGTTCGTACTTTGATACCTTGTTCAATGGCGGTCAAGAGCAGGATATTGGAGATTTAAATATCTCTTCGAGTATAGTTAATCGAGATTTTATGCGGAGAATTCAAAAAAGTGAAGTGAAAATGACAATGAAAAAGATGAGATTGAAGAAATCTGTAGGACCGATTGATATACCAATTGAGGTTTGGAAATGTTTCGGGGAGAGAGGAATAAATTGGTTAACAACGCTATTTAACAAGAAATGGAGAATGAACACAATGCCATTGGAGTGGCGGAAGAGTACTCTGATCCCTTTGTATAAGAATAAAGGTGATGTCCAAGATTGTGCTAACTATCGGGGGATCAAACTAATGAGCCATACTATGAAACTTTGGGAAAGAGTGATTGCACAAAGGCTGAGAAAAATTGTGAATATTTAGGATAACCAATTTGGGTTTATGCCATGAAGATCGACTATGGAGGTAATATATCTTATGAGACAAACCATGAAAAAATATCGGGATCAAAAGAAAGATTTGCATATGGTTTTCATTGATTTGGAGAAGGCGTATGATAAAGTGCCAAGAGAGGTACTTTGGTGGGCATTAGCAAAGAAGGGTGTTTCAAAGAAATATATTGATATTATCAAGGACATGTATAATGGAGTTAATACTTGTGTACAGACTAGTATTGGGAAGACTGAAGAGTTCCCTATAAAGATTGGAGTGCATCAAGGTTTCGCACTTAGCCTCTTTCTTTTTTGCTTTGATAATGGACGAATTGACGAGGTCAGTCCAAGATGATATACCAAGATGTATGTTGTTCGCAGATGATATTGAGCTGATTGATGAGACAAGAGAGGGTGTTGAAAGTAAACTGGAGTTGTGGAGACACACTTTAGAATCTCGAGATTTTCGACTAAACAGAAGCAAGACTGAATATTTGGAGTGTAAGTTTAGCAGAGTTGGAAGTAGGGAGGCAGGGGCGGTCACATTTGATGGAAATATTGTGCAAACTGTTAGGCCCTACATTTTCAGTCAAACTTGTTTACAACTTGCACATAGCATCTAAGTACTAACAACTTGAGTTCTCCTATTGCATCTTGATCATTTGCAGGTTGAACTATTGTTGCGTTAACCCTACTTTTCAGGGAACGTGTCAAAGTAATAAGAGACCAATTCAACGATGTTTTCTTCACCAAAATACTCAGCAACGGATCACTTTCATCTCCATCAACGAAGTGGCACAAATATCTCCGCAAAGATCAACATGTTTTCCGAGATTCTAGGGCAGTTATTTTCCTAATGTTTTAGCCGTTATTTGAGGTATAAATAGGGAGAAAAACACTTGTATTACACACATAATCACATTAGCTGAAGCTCCCTTGCATACGCTCCTAGTCCTGTATTGAAACTCGAGCATTAATCTACCTTTTGGTCAAGGCAGGTTCCTAAACCTCCCGGGGTTTTATGTCGGCAAACAAGTTGTTCAAGGGCTTTCCCTAGTCAACAAATACCTTGTGTTCATTTCTATTCAACTCGATAATCATTGTACCCTGATTCTCATCACTTTAGTCATTTTTCTTGTCATTGGTAACGATTGTTGAAATTTGACCAAAACAATTTGGCGCCGTCTGTGGGAAACTTTGATTATTTGCATAGAAATGACTAATCCGTCATCCGACAGTCAAGGTGAGAGAAGTCAGCCACTTCCTAGCTTCGGCACCCAAGGCAATCCATCTTTGAATTCGGAAGCTGTCAATTTGGAGATAATATCCAACATGGTTACTATGTTGAAGAAAGTGAATGACCGTTTGGATGCTCAGGAGCATACAAACACCATGATATTCAATGCTATTGATGCCATGCGTAAAGGGAAGCAAGCTGAAACTCAAGTGTCTACTCCATTTTCACCTTTGTATCCTAGATCTCTGTTTGGTGCAGGTATAGGACCTAGTCATTTTGGAGATATCCCTATGTCCGGCACCTTGCCAGCAGAAAGCACGATCGTGACGTCGATTCCAATCACGCAACCAAGATTCAGCCATACAGCTAGCCAACCTGTGCTGTCATCTTGCCACACCTATGCCACACCCCCGATGGGGCAAACAGGGAGTTTCTTTAATGCTTTTGATACTCCTGAACCTCAGTTTAATAATACTCCTCTTTTTGCAGAGAACCAACTTGTTAAGGAAATGCAGACCATAAAAGAGTTGCTTCGAAGTGTACCTGGAGTCAACTTGCCGTATCACCAAGTTTCTCCAACTTGCTATAATGAATCTCGTTTTGTTCCAGCAATAGCTAATGTGGAGATCCCAAAGAAGTTTTCAGTCCCTCATATGAAGAAGTATGATGGGAGCACCGATCCAGCAGAGCATGTGTTGCTATATCAAGAATCAATGGATATTATAAGTATCCCCCCTATTTTTAAAGAAGCATGTTTTTGCAGGGGTTTTGGCTCAACTTTGTCAGGACCATCCTTAAAGTGACTAACAGGACTTCCTCTAAATTCTATTTCTTCTTACGCTCAACTTGTCAATATGTTTACTAATCAATTTTCGTGCAACAGGGCATTTGACAAGTTAACTAGTGACCTTTATAGAATTGTGCAACAGCCTAACGAAAGTCTTAAAGAATATTTGTACAGGTTTAACAAGGAGGCAGTGACTATACCCAACATGGATATGTCCACAGCTACGGAAGCATTCCGTATAGGCTTGAAGAAGAGCTCTCTATTTTATAATGAGTTGGTGATGACTCCTGCGAAACAACTTGAAGAAATCAGAACCAGAGCCTTGCGTTTCATCAGATTGGAGGAGGACTGCCTGGCGATGGGGAAGTCAACTGGGAGGACCCCTACTCCTCTATTTGAGCCCTCTGACAGAAAATCGGATTCCCATCATTATAAGTCTAACAGGGGCAAACCCTCTGTTAAATCTGAACCTTCTAAAGTTCATTTTGTAGATGATGATCAAGATGAAGATGATAATGACTATCCTAAAATTTCTGATTACTGCTTTTCTGTGGACATTGCAGGAGTCCTTTGCGCCATGGAAAATCTTGGAGACAAAACGAGATGGCCTAAGAAGAGTGACAAGCCCACAACTTGGAAGGACAAGTCCAAGTGGTGCGCGTTTCATGAGGATTTTGGGCATACCACTGAGAATTGTTTTGCCTTGAGGAAGGAGATTGCTCATCTATTATCCAAGGGTCTTCTTAAGGATTTGTTGGGTAAGAAGAGGGTCAGAAGTGAGTCCAAAGAGCCTGATTCAGGGGAGCAGTCCAGACCCGAAAAAGTTGCACCTCCCCCAGCCACCAAGGTAGTAAATGTTATTTCAGGTGGATCCCATATTTGTGGCACAACTTATTCTGCAGCCAAGCGTCATGCCAAGAGTTTTAAGGAGGATCAGTCAGAACTGCCCTCAAGATGTCGTGACTTCACCAATGGTCAAGTTATCTCCTTTGAAGATGAGGATAAAGACAACACGTTGGACCCCCATCACGATGGTCTAGTTGTACAGGTACAGATTGCTAATTGTATGGTCAAAAGAATTCTGATTGATGGCGGCAGCTCAGTCAACATAATCTTCACTCATGCTCTGGAAGAGATGGGCATTCCTTTGACCGAAGTTGTGAAGAATTCATCCGTACTGGTGGGGTTCAGTTGTGAAGTGAAGCAAACAGTCGGAGAAATCAAGTTGCCTATCTATTTGGAGGGTATGAACTCTATGGAAAGGTTCTGTGTGATCGAATGCTCATCCTCGTATAATGTTATTTTGGGAAGACCTTGGATCCACAACATGAAAGCCGTGCCGTCAACTTATTACCAGTGCGTTAAGTTTCCAACACCTTGGGGTGTGGCCAAGTTGAAGGGAAATCAGCAGGCTTCTAAAGAGTGCTACAAGGTTAATATGAAAGCAAGTTCAGTCCCTCGTCAAGCATAGCAATTAAAGAAAAAGGCCCAGGATGTTCTTGAAGCAGTGGAGCATGAGACGAAAAGTGTTTCTGTTGATGAGTCAAACCCTGAGGCCCAAGTGCAAGTTGGTACAGATCTTCCATCCGAAATTGAGGAGGAGCTGATTGAGTTCTTGAAGAGTCAGAAGTGTTGTTTTGCGTGGAAGCATGAGGACATGACAGGAATAAGCAAGGACATCATTACTCACAAGTTGAACATTGATCCAACCATCCGTCCTGTCCACCAGAAAAGAAGAAAGTTTGCCCAGGAGCGGAACCAGATCATAAAGGATGAAGTTGAGAGGCTTTTGAAGTCCAAGATGATCAGAGAAGTTCAATATCCAAGGTGGTTAGCCAATGTTGTGGTGGTAGAGAAGAGGAACGGCAAGTGGCGAGTATGCGTGGACTTCACAGACTTGAACAAGGCCTGCCCGAAAGATCCATTCCCTCTTCCTCATATTGATTCTCTAGTTGATGAGACAGCTGGCCACGATATCTTGACATTCATGGATGCGTCCTCAGGTTTTCAGCAAATTCAAATGGAGCCCTCAGATCAAGAGGATACGACATTCATGACTCCAGAAGGTATATATTGTTATATTGCTATGCCATTTGGTCTTAAAAATGCAGGGGCAACTTATCAGAGGCTGGTGAACAAGATGTTCAAAGATCAACTTGGCAAGACGATGGAAGTCTACATAGATGATATGGTGGTAAAATCCAAGCATATTGAAGATCACGTGGAGCATCTTGCTGAGGCGTTCAACATCTTGAAAGCTTTCAACATGAAGCTTAATCCAGCAAAGTGCAATTTTGGTGTTAGAGCAGGAAAATTCTTGGGCTATATGGTGACTAAGAGAGGAATTGAAGCCAGTCCCGAACAGATCAAAGCTATTCTCAACTTGGAATCTCCCAAGAATATCAAAGATGTCCAAAGGTTAACAGGTAGAGTAGCTGCCCTAAATAGATTTATATCTAAATCATCTGATAAGTGCAGGTTATTCTACGAAGTGCTAAGAAAGAATAAACTCTTCCAATGGTCTGACCAACATGGGTTTAACTACAGCTTTAAGTTTAAATATTACTCATATAAATGTATATGTTGATTCCCAATTGCTCGCTAACCATTTCAATGGCAGTTATATGGCGAAGCAGTCCAAGATGACTCTATATCTCCAACATGTTAAAGCTTTGGCTTCAAAATTCATATCATTCTCTTAGGAACAGGTCCCTAGAGAAGAGAATACAAAAGCTGATGCATTGGCCAACTTGGGTTCAACTTGCAAGTCTATGTTGCATACTAATATTCCCATTATTTATGTTAAGTACCCGACAATAGACCAAGTTGAGGAAACTCAAGAAGTTACTCAATCTAATGGGGCACAAGATACAAGTCCATCTTGGACCCAACCTATAATTGAGTTCCTTCAACTTGGGACTATTCCGCCAGTTATTTAGAATGCTAGATCTTTTAAGATTCGTACTTCAACTTTCGTTTTAATAGATAATGTGCTGTTTAAGAGATCTTTTGTAGGGCACTATTTAAGGTGTATCGATAATGAGCAAGTTGAACTGGTGCTAAAAGAAATCCATGAAGGAATATGTGGAAATCATTCTGGGGGGAAAGCATTGGCATCAAAGGCTCTCAAGACTGGTTATTACTGGCTAACCATGCGTCAAGATGCCATGAGCTATGTGCAGAAATGTGATGCCTGCCAGAGACACAGCAACATCTTGCATCAACCTGCAGAGCCTCTACACTCTATCGTCTCATCTTGGCCTTTCATGCAATGGGGCATGGATATTGTGGGCAAGTTGCCTAAGGCTCCTGGAGGCAAAGTGTTCATGTTAGCAATGACTGATTATTTCTCAAAATGGATCGAGGCAGAGGCCTATGTGCAAGTGAGAGACAAGGAGGTAATTTCATTTTTAAAGAAAAATATTATTAGCAGGTTTGGCGTACCATCAGAGATCATATGTGATAATGGATCCCAATTCATAAGTAAGAAAACTAGAGATTTTTATGCTCGCTGGGGCATCAAGTTGATCATGTCCACGCTTGTCCACCCTCAAGCCAATGGTCAAGCTGAATCAAGCAACAAGTTGATCGTGAACAACTTGAAGAAACGCCTAGATCAAAAGAAAGGAAAGTGGGCTGAAGAGTTACCACTTGTACTTTGGGCGAGCATAGGACCACTACAAAGGGGCCACATGGTAGAACTCCATATTCCTTGGTATTTGGAGCGGAAGGCTGTAATCCGGCCGAGGTGACAATCCCAACAGCAAGGTATGGTTTATTAACTCAAGATGAAAATAATCTCTTGCTAACCCAAGATTTAGATACAATTGATGAGATCAGGGATTTAGCCAAGATAAGGATGGCAGCCTATCAATAACGGATTGCTAGATCTTACAACAAGAACGTCAGAATAAGAAGATTCCAGGTTGGTGATTTAGTTTTGAGAAAAGTATTTCAAAATACAAGAGAATTAAATGCAGGTAAATTAGCTCCCAAGTGGGAGGGACCATATCTCATCGATGCTGAAGCTGGCAAAGGAGCATATTGGCTGTCAACCCCAAGTGGAGAAAGGGTCCCTAGGAGTTGGAATACCATTCATTTAAAGCTTTATTTTATGTAAGTCAAGTTGTTAACAACTAGACTTCTCAGGTATGATTTAATTTGTGCCAAGTTCATTCGCGTATTTCAATTTTCAATTTTATTAGAAATCCTTACTGACTTAAGCATCGGAGGGGTGCTAGCTACGCTAACACCCAATCCTAACATGAATTTGTTTTGCAAGGTATACAACTTGAACAAGTGGAGTAGACTCAACATGTTAACACGCCAGTACGGCTCCAACATGCTGAGACCTAAATTGGAGCAGGTCAAACATGTCAACACGCTAGTACGACTTCGACATGTTTGAACCTGAGGAAGAAAAGTTCAACATGTTAACACGCCGGTACGGCTCCAACATGTTGAAACTTTAGCTGGAGAGGGATGGAACATGTTGACACGCTAGGACGGCTGATACATATTCTGTTTCTTCAAACGACTTACCTCTATCAAAGGTACATATTACTTATGGTTAAAAGATTTACTTCTTTTCTAAAGATTTAAGGTTTTGACACCTTCGCCTGGGCGCACGATTTTACACTTATTCAAGTTGTGACTGTTGGTTGTAACATTAACATGTTACCTACTGTTTATAACATCAACATGTTATCTATGAACAAGCAAGTATTTCTGAAAAGCCTAAAATACTTTTATAAACTTTGAAATGTTCCCAAAAGATTTTTACAACTAAAGGACAAGTTGGGTAAGCCAACCAATCCCTTAAAAACCTAAGAAAGCTTGGAGTACTAGACCAACCTAGTACCCCCAAATAAATTGTTTTAAACTCTTATGAGCCATTACATACCAAAATAAACTTGTTTTGGGGACATACCCCCCATTTGATGCCCATCAGTGGTGCGGCAAATAAGCAAAATTTTTTTTTGTTTCTCCTCCTTCCAAACTACTTAAAAAACTTTCAAATTGTTTAAACATTTTGGCCTGCTGCCGCTGGTGTTGTATTTGTTTCCTTCTCTTGATCCTTTTCTTCAGCTCGAGTAACCACTGCGGTACTCAAAATGTTGTTAGCATACTCAACCAGTTGGTTAATAGCTTCAAGGGCTGGTGAGTTCACCTCCTCTCCGTCCACTGGTTCTCCAATGTGGTCTTCTAAAGTTCTTTTCTCCTCCTCCAAGTCCCAGGTTGGAGCTTGTCCGTTCCTGTACTCCTCCATAAGTTGAATTCTAGTTTCCAAAGAGTTGCCTTGGTAGTATTGAACTTGAAGTCTTCCCTCGCCACTTCAAGCTCTTGTAAATGAGCTTCATTCTCCTTCGTTTTCTCAGCACAAACATTCACCAAATCCTTTCTCAAAGCACCAATAACTTTCTTCAAGCTCTCTACCTCGCTAACCTTCATTTTGGTTTCTTTCCTTGCCTCCTCAGCTTCATGACTGTATCTAGCAGCCTTGACTTTCAACAGATTAACTTGGTCCAAAAAAGCACCAAACTCTCCCCTCATCTTCTCCACATTCAACATATCTTCAGTGACTTCACCCTCCACCAGCTTCCTCTTCTTTGATTCATCCTTCTTCTTGGATGCGCTTACTTTTGAGCTGGATACCATAGAGTTGAGAGTCGGAGGCTTACCATCTTTCCTCATAGATCTCTTTGCTTTGGCTTCAGCAAGCAGGTCTGAAGCACTCACAGTGGCTTTAGAACGAGTAGTTGTGACAAAAGGACATAGAGTCAGAACAACTTGAAAGGGTTAGAGAAAATTGGAGATAGGGAAAACTTTAAGAGATTAGACATGTAGACATCTCGATGGAAGCTGGTAGAGACTCTTCGGGGTTACGTTCTTCTTCTAGGTTTGTAGAAAACAAGACCGGGAATGCTTTGAAAGACCTAACCGATGGATCCAACTCGTAGATTTTCTTCACATTCTCCTCTGTCCTCTCTTTTTCTGGAAAAAGCACGCTCAGTTTGGCAGCTACTATAAAGAAAATTCAAGTTGGTTAAAATCAGGGGTACAAAGATTTTAAGAAATGTGTGAAATCAAAGGAAAAATTCCCCTACCTTGGGACCTCCACTTCGATATCACACCAGCTTCTTGTCCTAGGCTATCTTTCCTAGCAAAAAAGAACTTGTTCCTCCAACCTCTGTCAGCAGGGTCATTGTTCGAATCCAAAATAGGGTCACCACCAGTCTTAACTCTAAAACCAAACCTCCCAAGGCCAAAACCCCTTATATCAGTAGTATAGGCAAGTTCTTCTAAACCAACATTCAACCTAGTTTCCTCATTTAACCTAACTAGGGTTTGTAAGCATCTCCAGCCTTGAGGCATGATTTGGGCATAGTTGAGTTTTGCGGAGGTAAAAAACCTAGTAATTAAGTCTGGGAAAGGGAATTTTAGGCCAATAACGAAAGGATATTCCGGGAAGCACACCCAATCAGGGGAATAGCACTCAGAGGTCAAGTCGGGGTGGGTGAAAAAGATGGTTTCATATGGCATTGCGTGATTTTTCTTAATAATTTCCAGGTTGACCTTAGGAATCAAGCATTTTTCTTTGTCGGGTTCTTTCAACATATTTTGAGTTATAAAACCCTCCGGCAAACCTTCGTCACTTTCGATTATACTAACCCTCTTTCTTCCCATTTTACAAACTTGAAGAAAAATTACCAACAAAGAAATTGAAAAAGGACGGGGAACTCACCAGAAATTTCTCTTGTTTTTCTTCTTACGATTTCTCCTTGATTTTTCTCCAAAATAAAACCCTTGTTATTTGAAAATTTTCGGTGAAAGGGAGAGTTGGGGAAGAAGGAGTCTAATTTATGGAAGAAGTTGTAAGCGGTTGGGAAACTAAAAGAAGCATCATGACCTTTTGCCTTGAAAATAGCCAAAATCGTCCCATCAAAAACTTTTCATTTAAAACCGCCGTACTCTTTATCTATTTTTGGCAAACTTTTTAAAATTTTTTTTTGTCTCTTTATATTCTTTTTTAAAAAAAATTTCAAAAAGTTTGGGGGCAATTGTTAGGCCCTACATTTTCAGTCAAACTTGTTTACAACTTGCACATAGCATCTTGGTACTAACAACTTGAGTTCTCCTATTGCATCTTGATCATTTGCAGGTTGAACTATTGTTGCGTTAACCCTACTTTTCAGGGAACGTGTCAAAGTAATAAGATACCAATTCAACGACGTTTTTTTCACCAAAATACTCAACAACGGATCACTTTCATCTCCATCAACGAAGTGGCACAAATATCTCCGCAAAGATCAACATGTTTTTCGAGATTCTAGGGCAGTTATTTTCCTAATGTTTTAGCAGTTATTTGAGGTATAAATAGGGAGAAAAACACTTGTATTACACACACAATCACATTAGCTGAAGCTCCCTTGCATACGCTCCTAGTCCTGTATTGAAACTCGAGCATTAATCTACCTTTTGGTCAAGGCAGGTTCCTAAACCTCCCGGGGTTTTATGCCGGCGAACATGTTGTTCAAGAGCTTTCCCTAGTCAACAAATACCTTGTGTTCATTTCTATTCAACTCGATAATTATTGTACCCTGATTCTCATCACTTTAGTCATTTTTCTTGTCATTGGTAACGATTGTTGAAATTTGACAAAAACACAAACTTCTGAGTTTTTTCGCTATCTTGGATCCATTATCCAAAAGGATGGAGAATTAGATGGAGATGTGGCTCATAGGATTAAAGCAGGTTGGTTGAAGTGGAAGAGTGTCACAGGGTTTTTATGTGATCGCGGCATGCCCAATATATTAAAGGGAAAATTCTACCGCACGACAATTAGGTCGGCATTGCTTTACGGCACCGAATGTTGGGCCGTGAAACAGTGTCACATGCATAAGATGAATGTGGCGGAGATGCGTATACTTCGATGGATGTGCGGTCATACAAGAAAGGATCGATTGGGGAATGAGGTGATCAGAGGTAAAGTAGGAGTTGCGCCCATTGAGGATAAAATGAGGGAAAATCGTCTAAGGTGGTTTGGAACTGGTCTTTCGCGATTGCTTTTGGCGATGGCAAAAAAATCAGTCACGTTTGAGTATATAAGGAGACGGCCTTTGTGACTGCATTTAGTGCAGTCATAGTAGGCTACTGTGATGGCTAAGCAGTCACGGATGCCATCACATTATATGTTTTTCCCTCTAGCGCCAACAACGTAGTTCGGGCGGGAATGCGAAATTCTAATTTTTATCAAAGGCGATGGCTTTAGAAATCACGTTTTATAAAAATATTAAAATATTAAATTAAATAATTTAAAATTGAATTTTTAATTATTTTTTAAAAGCGACTGCTTTTACAATCGCGTTATATAAAAAATAAATTAAAAAATTCAATTACACAATTAAAAAACTTTTTTCTTTAGCATCAGGATTCCACTACTACTCTTTAATTTAGAAAAACTCTTTTCTTTTCTTTTCTTTTCCTTTCTCATTCTGTCGTTCACATTCGTTTCATCTTCCTCTTCCCTCTCCAGCGGCAGCGGCAGCAGCGATTCCTCAGCGGCAGCGGCGTTCTTCCTCCTGCGTTCTTCCTGGCACAATTTCTCTCCACATTACAGAACACACAGTATCTCGCGCTCTAAGCATTTGGGAAGAATCATGAAGTCAAACGCAGACACAGAGAATCGATTCTTTGGAAGCATATCAGCATCGTCAATCCGAAACCTCCTTCCCAGATCCGTATCAAGCAAGCACAAGATGAATTTCATCCACATAAAATCTAGGTTCAACAGTGAAAATATGCCCCCTCCTGATCCCAACATTCAGGCCGACACCTTCCCGCCCATCCCCAAACCCTCTCCTTCAAAACCCTCAATTTCTCAGAAACATGTCGCCAGATTGGAAGGTTCTAAAGAAATTTCACCACCACCTTTTTCAGATCTACCAGTGAAGGTACTGAACCCTTATTCAATTTTGCTTACCTAGAAATTTTGTTGTTATGTTTTAAGTTATGTGATATGTTTCTGTGATTTGCTGTTTAGGTTGTTGTGAGGATCAGACCACTTGATTCTTGTGAAAGAGGAGTAGATCAGGTGGTTAGGAAGGTTTCTGATAATTCACTAATGGTTGGAGATAGAACATTCGCCTTTGATTCAGTCCTCGACTGCAATTCAAGTCAGGTAAGGAATTCAAACCCAATATTTCCTTTGTTAATTTGTCAGATTTGCATTTCAACTCTATTAATTGTACTCAGTAAGTGAATTTAGGTTCCCTAACCTGAATATATGTTTAAAATGGTAGCAATTGTCAGCATTATCAGATGTCCATATCGATGCTTTAGTATTGTCTGTCACCTGGATATGATTTAGGACATTACGTTTGTAAAATCATTTTCTTGATATGCTGATATTTGGATTGCTAAACATAGTTGTACAATTTGCTTCAATCCTGGTCAAGAGATATTTATTTATCAAATGTAACTAACAGTAACAACTTAGAGATCTAGTAGTCTATTTTCAATACATTCATTGCCTGTGATTTTGAGGTGAAGGGGTTTGTCAATTAAGCTTGTTGTTATTTTACCTGGAAGATGCATTTCAGTTAGTTGGTGTCCCTTTGGTTAAGAGCGCAATAGCAGGTTAAAACACATCTGTTGTGGCATACGGACAGGTACTGATAGACTGACCTGCAACAATAATTTGAAATTTAGTATAATGCTTTCTGTTGAATTAACTTAATTGTGGATTTCTTGTAGACTGGAGGTGGAAAACTTACAGTATGTGGGGTCCGCCAAACGCAATGGTTGAGGTTCAATCTACCAGTAGTCACCAAGGAATTGTACCACGCATCTTCCGGATCTTTGTTTACCGAAATTCAGAGAGTATGTATTGATTCCTCATCTAGAGTGTGAATCTGATAGGTGTTTATCAGTAATCTGACTTTTTTGTACTGAATTCCTTATATAGGAGCAAGAGCATTCAGATGGTAAACTAATAAACTTTCAATGCCGATGCTCGTTCCTTGAGGTAGGTGTCTTTGACCAATCCAAACTGTCTAGTATTGTATTATGATTGGCGTATGTCCTTTTTCTGTTTGGGTCCATATAATGTTGCATAAAACAACTTCCTATCATGCCTTTCTTGTGAAGTTCTTTTCATATTCAACATTATTCTTGACATAAACTTAAAATACAGGGCCTCTCAAGTGGAAAGGTTGGAGCAACAAGCATAAATTCAAAGAGCTCAAGGTCTCATATTGTGTTTACCTACATCATTGAGTCCTGGTGCAAGGTAAAATTTCAAACACTTGAGCTTGAATTGCCTTCTACTGATGCTAGTAACAAGAGTTAATTACGATGTTATATATCTTTATGTACATAATGGTCCTTCACTTGGTTTAATTTTCATCGTTTTATTATATTCTCCTATTTAGCTTGAACTGTTCTTTTGACTTTTGTGCATCTCTAGGATTGTTGGCTATCACCATTGGATGTGGGGTCAAGGCTCATGAACTATATGTGGAGTCACTTCCCGTCCTTTCAGAAGCCCTCAAATTGGGTTACGAATTAGTAAATACGATATCGTATGTATATTTTGCCCTTTTATCTTGATTTAACTTATCTTTTCTCGCTGATTGATTCACATTGAAAAGGGTAAATTGTTTGGTTCCTTTCATGTGGTAGATCTTGAACTGTTTGGCTATTGTCACTTTTGTTGGCCGGGCGGTTCGGAGGAGACACGTAGCTCTATGCTAAACATATGGCATTACATGCATTCGAAACGGGCTATAAAGTAAGTATTTCTCCATTTTTTAATTAACGTTGTTTCGAATTTACGCGGTAGTACCTGGGTGTACAACAATGGACATTATGGTGTTTTTGTCTTTGATATGATAATCGAAATTGTTATTATTTATTTCGGGTAGGTAAAGGAAATCATTCAAATTGCCGTTCAAAGCGCTGCAATATCTGCTTGGTCGCTTCTTCTAAGTAGCATAGATGGTTGGACAGTTAATCACAAGTATTAGCAAGGGTGTGTACTTTCTTTTGTTCACCGTCATATTAATTAGAACGAGTTAAACTTCTTTTTCTCTTCTTCATGAATTTGGAATCTTTAAGACCTTTGCAAGCATAAGTTTCCACTTATTCTATGAAAAAAGAAGAAGAAGAAGAAGAAGAAGAACTTGCTGAGATCCGGCTTGTTTTTTCAGTTTTGGGTAGTGTTATTTAAGAAGGCAGCATATAACAAATTACTACTAATGCTTCGTTTGATTCAGATTGCTCGTAGAACTCGAAGGCGAAAAGTTTGAGTTATTGGAAATGTGCTAACACCAGCAATATCAGATGCCAATATACCTGCTAGAGTCTCAGACCCTTTATACCAACTTTTAAGAGGTATCAACTCTACCAGCTACTGTACATTTAAAACATATTTTTACATATTCATAAAATGATTTAGGATCATGTTTTGTTTCTTTCCTCCTATAATGTATTGTCCTCGTGTGCAGCATAGTTATCCCGTCTTCTTATGGTCTGCTAGGTTCTACCTATTCTCTTTTGTATTGAATAGATTCTGTGATTCTACAGGAACATATTATTACATTTCAATGGTCTACTCAAGATGTGAAAAGGGTGAAAGAAGCTCTAGATGATGATATGGGTAATGAACACATGGGTGATGAGCACATAGGTGACGATTAAGACTAGTACAGTATATTAAAATATTTTGGTCTCTCTAGTAGTATTATATTAGCAAGATAACCGTTGATTTCTGTTAATCGGATAATGTGATGGAAGATGTCTACTTTTTGAGTTTATGATGGTGAATGTAGATGTCACTCTTCTGAACAATTTTAATCATGGATGTATGCTTTTGAAAATATTATATATTTACTAGCTATTATTATTTATGGATCAATTAATAGTATTATTTTGTATATTATTGTTTTTACATTGACATTTGCGATTGTTTTACCCGTCAGTTTTTATACAAGCTAAGACGATTGCATTTGTCGTCTCCCTTTTTAAAACCTAAGGCGATTGCATTTGCCATCTCCTTTTTCAAAACCTAAGGCGATTGCATTTGCCGTCTCCTTTTCAAAATCTAAGGCGATTGCATTTGCCGTCTCCTTTTCAAAACCTAAGGCGATTGCATTTGCCGTCTCCTTTTCAAAACCTAAGGCGATTGCATTTGCCATCTCCTTTTTCAAAATATAAGGCGATTGCATTTGCCGTCTCCTTCTTTAAAACCTAAGGCGATTGCATTTGCCGTCTCCTTTGCTGAGCTAAGGCGATTGCAAATGTAATTAAAATAATTAAATAAATAAAATTAAAAAAAAACTCTTATGCGATGGAAAAAGCAATCGTGAAAAGTAATTGACAAAGGCGACGGCCTTTTTCAGTCACCTTATCTTTTCGCGACAAGGCTTTACGCGATTGCCATTGCGACGGTTTTTCCCGTCGCGTTAACCTTCCGCGACGGCTCTAAGGGCTTACGTGACGGCTTTTGGCCGTCGCAAAAGGTTAGTTTTCTTGTAATGAAGACCGAGTGATGCACCGGTTAGAAGGCCGGAACAGTGGAGAAATGATAAAATGTCGAGGGTTATGGGAAGACCCAAACAAACTTGAATTAGAGTGATTGAAAATGATATGAGGTTACTTGGAGTGGATGAAAGTATGGTGTTGAAGAGGCCGGAGTGGAGGGCAAAAATCCATGTGGGGGGCTGATTTTATTTTATTTATTTATTTATTTTTCTTCCAACCCTTTTTACACGATGACATATGAGAATTCATGTTAGCCGACCCCAAATTATTTTGGGACTAAGGCTTTATTGTTGTTGTTATTGCCGACCTCGTCAACTCATTTTTATCATTTGTTGTCGAGATTAATTTAATAATTGTGAATTTCGTTACACATAAAATTTATCCCATCCGTCACAAATGAAAGTGAATACGTCCTCCTTCCATTTTTGTCAAAGTAAACCTTTAAATGGGACATCCATTTAAAAAATAAGTGAATTTATAAATGTAACAGTTGTAAACAAATCGACACCGTTCACAACAATATCCAACATGGACCCCCAAAACCATAAAATTACTCCGTATAATTCATGATTCACATTGATATACATCAAAAGAGGAATACTTTACTCAAAATAAAAGTCAAGTTATTATCTTTTTAAATAACAAGTATTATAGAGAGTACTTTTTTTTTTCAAAAAAGAGCCTCTAAATGAACGTAAAATCTAGGGAGAAACGCGTTTCTCCATAAGTTATGGAGAAACGGGTTACGGGTATCCAGAAGCTATTGAAAGGATATTCAGAAACTTTTTGTATTGGCCATGACCTTGTCCCATGGTTACTTACGGATATCGATCTCAAAGGTTACGGATATCAGAACCCTTTGAAAGGATATCCGAAGCTTATGAAAGTGATATCCGAAACCTTCAATGATATCCTGAAACTTTCAAAATGTTTACGGATATTCATTGATGGTTTCGGATATACATTTGAAGGTTTCGATATCCGAAAACCTTCAATAAGCATTTTCTGGTCTTGGCCTTGGATTTGGCTTCAAATATGTTTACGGATATTCATTTGATGGTTTCTGGATATACATTTGAAGGTTTACGGATATCCGAAACCTTCAATAAGCAATTTGTGGTCTTGGCCTTGGATTTGGCTTCAAATCTATTTTTTGGATATCCGCCCAAAGACTTCTGGATATCCGTTCCAAAGCTTCTGGATATCCAGAACCCTTTGAGACTGATATCCAGAAATTTTCTTCTGGTTATCAAACGTATAGCTTCTGGCTATTAAAAATGCGTTTCTCCATAGTTATGGAGAAACGCGTTTCTCAGCAGACCTACTCCTAAATGAATGCCTAGTTTAAATAACAAAGATATCTATATGCTTCCGCAATTAAATTTTCTCGTGAATTGCCATTTTGAATGAAATATTGATTTTCATTTGGGACTAAGAGGCATTAATTATATGATACTAGCCTAAGCCCGTGTCCAAGGCCACGTTTTTTTTTTTTTTTTTTTTTTAAGGACAAAATGAAAAAGGGACAAAATAGTGAGGGCAAAATGGAAATTTCCGCCGTTGGCACTGTTCATGCTACAGTAGAAGACCGCTCTAATTTATACTATAGATTTCATCAATTTTTACCGACATTCTTAATAATATTTCCATCATAGTAACATCTGTTACATAAAGTGCTGACTGTGTAATTCCATGATTTTGTTTGAGTTGGTCTGGTGAAAAACACGTTTCTCCATCTCTGTATGGAGAAACGGGTTTTTTAATATATTCAAAAACCGACAACCATTTGAATTAAACCGGTTCTATTGTCCAAAAACCTACAAAAACCTAGATAAATTCAATATTTGCGTAGATACACACAGAGACACACTACAATGATCACAGCAAATGGAGACGAGCAGGACAGTTCAATCAAAATGAATATCAAGAAACAATACAGAAATCGATATTGATTAAATCAGGTAATATGAACCAAATCAACAACTACTGTTTTTAATTTTAATCAACGTTTATTGTACTAAGGTCGATTGTTATTGTGCATTTTCAGAGATTGATCTACGTAATTTTGGATCTATCCATCAATAGCATAAATGAAAGCTCAATTACATGACAGATATTCAGAAATATCACAAATCGATATTCTCCAGGCTACACAAATCGATATTCTCCAGGCTACATGTTTGATCTCTATATCCATACCCAGATATTTATATAAATTATATCCAGATATTTATATAAATGATATCCAGAAGTATCAAAAATGTATATCCAGAAATGTGTAAGGTACATATCCAGAAATTTATATAAATGATATCCAGAAGTACCAAAAATTTATATCCAGAAATGTGTAAGGTACATATCCAGAAATTTATATTAATGATATCCGAAGTACCAAAATGTATATCCAGAAATGTGTTAGGTACATATCCAGAAACTTTCAAAATGAATATCCAGAAACCTTCAAAACGAATATCCAGAAACTACCAAATTGAATATCCAGAACTACCAAATTATATATCCATAAACACACAATTGACCATGTCCAAACTATAAAATGAGTATCCGAAACCTTCAAATGTATATCCGTAAACTATCAAATGAATATTCAGAAACATTCAAAATGAATATCCAGAACTACCAAATTGAATATCCAGAAACACACAATTGACCATGTCCAGAAACAATAAAATGTATATCCAGAAAGTATCAATTTGAATATCCAGAAACTTTAAACTGGCAATGTACTAGGTCAAGGGATATGGCCATGTCCTTGGCCAAGGCCAATGCTATATCCAGAAACTACAAAAATGAATATCCAGAAACTTTCAAAATGAGTATCCGTAAAACCTTCAAAATGAATATCCAGAACTACCACATTGAATATCCAGAAACACACAATTGACCATGTCCAGAAACAATAAAATGTATATCCAGAAAGTACCAAGTTGAATATCCAAAAACTTTAAACTGGCAATGTACTATGCCAAGGGATATGGCCATCTCCTTGGCCAAGGCCAATGATATATCCAGAAACTACAAAAATGAATATCCAGAAATCTTCAAAATGAATATCCAGAAACTAACTAACTACTGCCTTTTCTTGCAGAATCATATTCTCCTATTGATTTAGAATCTCAAATTCAACAACCTACGATCCCGAAACCGGGCTACAAATAGGTTTTCTCTCTTAACTTTATTGACATATTGCTTTAGAATTACTGATTTCATATAACATTATTCTTTTTAATATATTTTGTGTATGCAAGAATCAGAATCGAGGACCCTAATATTGATATAAGCAAAAATTTGCTGGGAACAAAAGCAAAGACATGGGAGAAATTGTACAAACTGTATAAACTTCATGCAAATGCACTAGGATTTAGTATTAAGTTGTCAACAAATCATGTTTCAAAAAAGACTTCAAGGATATTAGACAAGCTATTCCGTTGCTCATGTGAAGGAGTTACCAGATCAACCAAAGAGGATAAAATCAGTATTCCATCACCAGTTGATGTTAATGAAGTTCAAATTCCTTCACCAGTTGAACAACTTGATGTTACCAAAAAACAACAAAAGAGAAGGAGAAATTACATAAAGAGGACTCAATGTAAGGCTCTTTTGAGGGCGAAATTGCTAAAAGAGGAAGATATGTATGTTGTTGACCGCCATGTTATAGAGCACAATCATCCAATGACAAGGACATATTGGAACCATTTGAAGCGTAGTGAAAGGTGTATCTCAGAAGATCAGGGTGAAATAATTGAAATAATGGAAGAAGCTGGTATAAAATCAACTGATGGATATAGTCTTTTGGTAAAAGAAGCTGGTGGAGAGGAACATGTTGGTCACACAAAGAAAGATCATGTCAATTTTGTTCAGAAACTTAGAATGGAAAAAATTGAAAGTGGTGATGCTCAGAATGTTGTTGATAGGCTTTTTGAAATTTCACTGGAAGATCGAGGGTTCTATTTTAAAATCAAATTTGATGATGAAGGAAGACTTGGGGCTATATTTTGGAGAGATAGTATGATGAAGGAAGATTACAAGCTCTATGGAGATCTGATTATATTTGACACAACTTATACTACAAATAGATACAATCTTATTTGTGCCCCAATAGTTGGCATTAATAATCATTGGAACACCTGGTCATGTTTGGTTGTGCTTTCATAGCAAAATGAAAAAAAAAGAAACATTTGTCGTTGCTTAAGCGGTTTAGAAAATCAATGGGAGGAAAAGAACCAAAAACAATATTTACGTACCAAGACCAAGCAATGTCAAATGCAATTGAAGAGGTATGATTATAAAATTCCATAACCAGCTTCTTTTATAATATTTCTTATCTAGTATTTTATTTGTGCTATATAGTTCTAAAAATAATCTCGGATGTGCCTTAACTTTGCCCAGATGTCATTGGTGTTTATATCCAGAAACTACCGCATTGAATATCCAAGAGCTAGTCATTCTAAAGTATCTGGTTATTCAATATAAAGTTTCTTGGATATTCAATTGGTAGTTTCTGAATATTCTTTTGATAGTTTCTGGATATTCAATTGTTAGTTTCTGGACATGGCCAAGACCTAAGCCATGACAAAAAATTGGTCAATGAAAATTTATTGTATGTTAATATCCAGAAGCATATAATGTTAATATCCGTAAACATTATTATAATACAGTATTTGAAGGGCGGACGAGGCATAGGCTATGTTTATGGCACATCCAACAAAATGCTGTATCCCACTTTGGACAATTGAGGACAAATGAAGATTTTAAAAAAGAATTTGATCATTGTTTAATGGGATGTACCAGTGAGGATGAATTTGAAAGTTGTTGGGAGTCAATGCTGGTGAAATACAATCTCGTTGAAAATTTCTGGTTCAAGCGTCTATATGGACTACGGGAGAAATGGTGCACAGCTTTAAGCACAAATTTCTTCTCAGCTGGAATATTGTCATCCCAAAGAAGCGAGAGCACAAATCATGCCCTTTGTTTCAAAGCAAACAGAAACACATCCCTCACTCAGTTCTTTGACATATTCAATGAAACAGTTAAACGTTGGAGGAATACTGAACAAGAGAAGGAATTTCAAGCATCAATCTCAGTCCCTCAACCAGACATGTATGGTGGTATCATAAAACAAGCAGCTGAGGTATACACATCACAGATATTCAAGTTCTTTGAGATTGAGATAAGACGAGCTTTTCCTGCTGTATACAATTTGGAGATGAAAGTGATGAAGATTGCAGATTCTTTGAATAAAGCTTCCCGAATCAAATCTTTCCACAAGATATTCCACAATTCCCCCTGTTGGCAATCTATTCAACTTAAGTTCT
Source organism: Adenophora triphylla var. japonica (assembly GCA_022495995.1). Classification (NCBI taxonomy): domain Eukaryota; kingdom Viridiplantae; phylum Streptophyta; class Magnoliopsida; order Asterales; family Campanulaceae; genus Adenophora; species Adenophora triphylla. The sequence continues at coordinate 55,763 of JAFEMH010002229.1, forward strand.
AATAGTCCACCAAAATCTATAGATTTAACATCTTCTTTCTGAGCATGGGTTAAACCAAGATCAATAAGCCTTTCTCGGACACAACAATGTTCAAATGCCCGTTTCTTACCACTTTCAACCACATCCACTGTTGATTTCTTATTTGAGTTCTTAACTTGACCTTCACTTAATTGATTCTTCTTATGCTTCTTACTACCTTCACCTTTATTTAAATCTGCAGCTACAAAACATAAAAAAAAAATAAAAAAATAAAAAAAAATCAAGAGGATATCCAGAAATAAATGAAATGAATATCCAGAATAATAAAGAAAGGATATCCAGAAATAAATGAAGTGAATATTCAGAAACATACAAATGAATATCCAAAAATTATCAAAATGCATATCCAGAAACTACATAAATGAATATCCAGAAACTACACAAATGAATATCCAAAAACTATACAAATGAATATCCAGAAACTTTCAAAATGATATCCAGAAAATATCCACAAATGAATATCTAGAAACATACAAATGAATATCCAGAAACAAGCAAATGAATATCCAGAAACAAACAATTTAATATCCAGAAACAAGCAAATGAATATCCAGAAAATATCCACAAATGAATATCTAGAAACAATTGAATATCCAGAAACAAACAATTCAATATCCACACTACTACATTTCTGACCTAATGTAACGCCAATTTTCGTTGCATTAGGGCCCAAAAACCGTTACATTAGGTCTAATGTAACGCCAAATGGCCGTTGCATTCTCTTGCGTTGCATTAGGTCTAATGCAACGACATAGTAAGCTAATGTAACGCCAGAGCTTTGGCGTTGCATCAGGTAAATACCTGATGCAACGCCAATTTTAAAACTATATGAACACCTAATGCAACGCCAAAAAGAACCTAATGCAACGCCAATTTAAAAAGTGGTTGAATACCTAATGTAACGCCAAAAATTAAATGAGTCCCTAAAATTTATTACATAATTTCATAATTTTTTTAATTTTCTTTTTCAATATATATATATATATATATATATATATATATATATATATATATATATATATATATATATATATTTTTTTTTTTTATTTTTTTTAAATATATATATATTTATTCTCAAATCAATCCCTTAACCTTTTTTTTTTCAAATCAGTCCCTTAATAATTTTTTATTCTCAAATTAATCACTTTAACTTTTTTTATATTCAAATCAATCCCTTTAACTTTTTTTATTCTCAAATCAGTCCCTTAAACTTTTTTATTCTTAAATCAATCTCTAAACATTTTTTATTCTCAAACTAATTTTTCATTTGTCAACATTTACACACCACCATTCACCACCACCATTCACCACAACCGTCCATCACCACCACCATCCATCCACCAAACCACCATCACCATCCTTCAAAACACTCAATACCCATTTTCTCTCTTGTAAAAGGAAATGTACACCAAACCAAACGGACTGCCCATTTGATTCACCGTCACCGTCTCATTAATTGTATCACGAACCCATCGCTAGAACAGAGAGAGAGAGAGACGGAGAGACAGGAGAGACGAGTAGAGAGCGGTGAGAGGGAGACGGTTGCCGATGCCGGAAACAAGAGAGAGAAGAAGAAAACCCAGATCTACACGCACACACACAATATCTACCCAGATCTACCGTTGCCGTCGCCGGAGATGATGAAGGAGTGGAGGCGAATGAAAAGCAGTGAGGGGGAGACGGTTCCAAGAGTGGAAGTGGTGGCCGGCGGAGGCGAGCTGCGTAGGAGGTGATGCTTAGGAGGATGAGAGAAATGGGTTTCTTGATTTTGATAAACTGGAAATGGAAATGAGTGAAGAGAGAGAAACGGTTTCTTGATTTTGTTAAACTGAAAAAATAAAGAGAGAGAAATGAGGAGAGAAAAAGGGAGAAGAGATTAATAGTTTTGTTTAGAAATATTGTGGATCGTTGGATTGAAAGTGTGAATGGTTGGATTTGGTTTAGTCATGATCCGCGTGGTTATTTGAGGTCCAATAAAACAATGCCACATGGCATTGTTTTATTGGATCTCAAATAACCACGCGGATCATGACTAAACCAAATCCAACCATTCACACTTTCAATCCAACGGTCCACAATTCTTCTAAATGTTTTTATATTATCAAAATATTAATAATAATAATTATTAATAATAATTATTAATAATAAATTATTATTAATAATTATTATTATTAATTATTATTATTAATAATTATTATTAATAATTATTATTATTAATAATAATTATTATTAATTATTATTTTTATTAATAATTATTATTGATAATTACTAATAATAATAATTAATAATTATTATTATTAATAATAATTATTAATAATACTTAATAATTCTTAATAATAATAATTATTATTATTATTATTAATTATTAATAATAATTATTATTATTATTAATAATTAATAATAATTATTATTATTATATAATTATTAATAATTCTTAATAATTTTTAATAATTACTATTAATATTAATAATAATTCTTAATAATTCTTAATAATTATTTTTAATAATAATAATAATTCTTAATAATAATTATTATTATTATATAATTATTAATAATTCTTAATAATTATTAATAATAATATTTATTATCAATAATATTTATTAATAATAATAATTATTAATAGAAATAATAATCATTAAAAATAATTACTAATTATAATTATTAATAATAATAATTATTAATAATTATTAATAATAATAATAATAATTATTAATAATGATTAATAATTATTAATAATGATTAATAATTATTAATAATAATAATGATAATTATTAATAATAATTATTAATAATAATTATTGATAATAATAATTATATAATAATAATAATAATTATTAATAATAATTATAATTAATAATAATTACTAATATTAATAATTATTATTATATAATTAATAATTATTATTATTATATAATTAATAATAATAATTAATTATATAATAATAATTATTAATAATTATTATTATTAATAATTATTATTATATAATTAATAATAATAATAATTGATATTAAAAATAATTAATAATAATAATAATTTAAACTATAAAATAATATTATGCCTAATATAATTAATAATAATATTTATTATCAATAATATTTATTAATTTACCCTCATACCCTAAACCTCATATACCATAAACCCTATACTCTATACCCTATACTCTATACCTTATACCCTATACTCTATACCCTATATACTATACCCTATATCCTACACCCTATATCCTATACCCTATACACTATACTCTATAGGGTATACCCTATACCCTATACCCTATAGGGTATACCCTATACCATATACCCTATACCTTATAGGATATACCCTATACCCTATAGGGTATACCCTATACCATATGCCCTATACCTTATACCCTATACCCTATAGGGTATACCCTATACCATATGCCCTATACCCTATGCCTTATATCCTATAGGGTATACCCTATACCCTATAGGGTATACCCTATACCATATGCCATATACCCTATGCCCTATATCCTATAAGATATACCCTATACCCTATATCCTATAGGGTATACCCTATACCCTATAGGGTATACCCTATACCCTATACCTTATAAGGTATACCCTATACCCTATACCTTATAGGGTATACCCTATACCCTATAGGGTATACCCTATACCATATGCCCTATACCCTATGCCCTATATCCTATAGGGTATACCCTATACCATATGCCCTATACCTTATACCCTATACCATATAGGGTATACCCTATACCATATGCCCTATACCCTATGCCCTATATCCTATAGGGTATACCCTATACCCTATAGGGTATACCCTATACCATATGCCCAATACCTTATACCCTATACCATATAGGGTATACCCTATACCATATGCCCTATACCCTATGCCCTATATCCTATAGGGTATACCCTATACCATATGCCCTATACCCTATGCCCTATATCCTATACCTTATAGGGTATATACCCTATACCATATGCCCTATACCTTATACCATATACCCTATAGGGTATACCCTATACCATATGCCCTATTTCCTATAGGGTATACCCTATACCCTATTGGGTATTCCCTATACCATATGCCCTATACCCTATGCCCTATATCCTATAGGGTATACCCTATACCCTATAGGGTATACCCTATACCCTATACCCTATAGGGTATACCGTATACCCTATAGGGTATACCCTATAGGGTATACCCTATACCCTATACCTTATAGGGTATATACCCTATACCATATGCCCTATACCTTATACCATATACCCTATAGGGTATACCCTATACCATATGCCCTATTTCCTATAGGGTATACCCTATACCCTATTGGGTATTCCCTATACCATATGCCCTATACCCTATGCCCTATATCCTATAGGGTATACCCTATACCCTATAGGGTATACCCTATACCCTATACCCTATAGGGTATACCGTATACCCTATAGGGTATACCCTATACCCTATACCTTATAGGGTATATCCTATACCCTATAGGGTATACCCTATACCATATGCCCTATACCTTATACCCTATACCCTATAGGGTATACCCTATACCATATGCCCTATACCATATGCCCTATATCCTATAGGGTATACCCTATACCCTATAGGGTATACCCTATACCATATGCCCTTTACCTTATGCCCTATATCCTATAGGGTATACCCTATACCCTATACCCTATAGGGTATACTCTATACCCTATAGGGTATACCCTATACCATATGCCCTATGCCCTATACCTTATACCCTATACCCTATAGATATACCCTATACCATATGCCTATGCTCTATACCTTATACCCTATACCCTATAGAGGTATACCCTATACCATATGCCCTATGCCCTATACATTATACCCTATACCCTATATCCTATAGGATATACCCTATACCCTATACCCTATAGGGTATACCCTATACCCTATAGGGTATACCCTATACCATATGCCCTATACCCTATAGGATATAGGTTATAGGGTATAGTGTATAGGGCATAGGATATAGGGTATAGGGTATAAGATATAGGGTATAGGATATAGTGTATAGGGTATGTGGTATGTTCAGATAGGTATAAGTGTGGTATGATATAGGATATAGGGTATATGGTATATGGTATAGTATAGGGTATGTATAAGTGTATATGTATAGTGTATAGGGTATAGGGTATAGGATATAGGGTATAGGGTATAGGATATAGGATATAGGTTATAGGGTATAGTGTATAGGGCATAGGGGTATAGGGTATAGGGTATAATGTATAGGGTATAGTGTATAAGGTATAGGGTATAGGATATAGGGTATAAGATATAGGATATACCCTATAGGATATAGGGCATAGGGTATAGGGTATAGGATTTTGGCGTTGCATTAGTAATTTAGGCGTTACATTAGGATTTTGGCGTTGCATTAGACTCGTTACATTAGCTCTGGCGTTGCATTAGATGCGTTACATTAGCTCTGGCGTTGCATTAGATGCGTTACATTAGCTCTGGCGTTGCATTAGCCGTTACATTAGCTCTGGCGTTGCATTAGATGCGTTACATTAGCTCTGGCGTTGCATTAGATGCGTTACATTAGCTCGTGGCGTTACATTAGATGCGTTAGATGCGTTACATTAGGTCAGAAATGTAGTAGTGCCAAAAACTTTCAAAATGATATAAAGAAAATATTCACAAATAATTAAAAAGGTTCTGGATATCGATTAAAAAGGTTCTGGATATAAATTAAAAAGCTTCTGGATATGAATTAAAAAGGTTCTGAATATCAATTAAAAAGGTTCTGGCTATAAATCAAAAAGCTTCTGGATATCCTTTCAAAAGGTTCTGGATATAATTTCAAAAGGTTCTGGATAACATTTCAAAAGGTTCTGGATACCCGTTTCTCCATGGACCAAGATCATGGCCAATACAAAATTTCTGAATATCCTTTCAAAAGCTTACGGATATCCTTTCAAAAGGCTTCGGATATTCATTTTGAAAGTTTCGAATATGTACCTAACACATTTTCGGATATACATTTTTGAGTACTTCCGATATTGGAACCTTTTGAAAGGATATCAGAACCTTTTGAAAGGATATCCGTAAGCCTTTGAAGGATAACTGTAAGCTTTTTAATTTATATCCAGATCCTTTTTTATTGATATCCAGAACCTTTTTAATTATGAATTAAAAGCCAAGAGACAATACTAAAACACATTGTTAAACATGACGAAAATTATGAATTAAAAGCCAAGAGACAATACTAAGTAGAATGGTAAATCGTTAAACATAAAACACAAAATAGATACACAGAAATTGTAAATTTCAAACTAAAACACATTGTTAAATTCATATACAGATGAGTATGCTTAATATATCCAGAAATTTATGAAAATGCGAACCAAAACAATAATAACATGTGAACTCACAATCGAATTTTCGCTTGCTCCTGATTTCATCAACTGGATTTCCCATAATTCCTTCGATTGCTACTGATTTCGCTTGCTACTGATTTCTGGATATAGTTTCTGGATATTCAACTGGGGTTCCCTTGCTACTGATTTCGTTTATATATTGAACTTAGGGCAAACATGTTTTAATTAAATCGGTTAAGAAATCGGTTCGTTAAACGTTCAATTAAACCCGTTAATAAATCGCTAAGAAGAAACAAATTTCTCCTTAGTGCTAAGGAGAACTCCTTAGATTTTACGTTATTCAACAGCTTAATAAAAAATTGAGCTGTTAACTGAGTATGAGTAGTCCAACAAATCAAAACAATATTGTATTAATCAAATTTAAATAGTTTCATGTACAATTCTGGGCCTTTTTTTTCTTCCCTAAATAGCTTAGCTTTTAGCTAGCCAAATATGAGAGTTACTATTTAAATCCCAAAAAACTATTATTAAACCCCAAATGAAAAAATTGTAAAAATGCCCTTGAGGTTAATTACTTTTTTATCCCTTTGTTCATCTTCTCCCATTCACTCCATTCACCACTCTCCCCCCCCCAACCCCCATTTCCAGCCCCTTACTTTCTCTCTCTATAAAAAAAAAAATCTCATTCTCAAAATTTTAACATTTTTTTTTAAATAAAAAAAACGGAAATTATCAGAGTCGGCCATCACCTGCCGACTTTGGGCTTAAAAGTCGGTCATACCCGGACGACTTTAGGCTTAAAAGTCGGCGCATTCTGCGGCCGATTACGGGAAAAAAAGTCAACCACACCCGACCGACTTTTTGTAATTTTTTCCACCGTACCCGGATGACTTTTTAATACAAAGTCATCCACCATTAACCCGACCCCTTGTTTTCATAAAATTCACCTATTTTTTTTGAAATTATACTACAAAAATCATTTGCATGAACTAAATAAGTCATATAATTTTTTTTGAAATTATACTCCAAAAATTATTTGCTCATTTTAATCTTGTCTTGAATATATACTCCCTCCGTCCCGGCCGACTTAGGACTTTTTGCCATTTTGGGCGTCCAACCCGACTTAGGACGGCCCAAAATGAAAACCTTAAATCACTATTCTCTCTCCTACATTATTTTAATACTCACAACACCATTATAATTTACTATTCCCTCCACTCATTCTCTCTCCTATTTTTAAATTACACTCACAACATTTACCTTTTCCTTAATCCCCGTGCCATTTCAAAAAATCCTAAGTCGGCCGGGACGGAGGGAGTATATTTTTTTAAAAAAATTATGTATATAAATTTTAGAGTATAATTTCAATAAAAATTATAATTTCTTTTAGGTATATGACTTATTTAGCTCATACAAATGATTTTTGAAATATAATTTCAAAAAAATTAGGTGAATTTTATGAAAAACAAGGGATCGGCCAATGGTGGATGACTTTTTTCTCAGAATCGACCGGTAGTGGCCGACTTTTTTCCCAGAATCGGCCGGGTGAGGCCGACTTTTAAGCCCAGAATCGGCCGGTAGTGGCCGACTTTTTCCGTCGGAGTCGACGGGTAGCGGCCGACCCCAAACCAGTTCCCTTCCCTAAATCCTCTTCCTCTCCACTTTTCTATCTAATCACCGTCCCAGTTCTTTTTTTGGTATTCTTGACTAGCCAACACCGTTCCTTCATAAACCCAACTCCTTCTTCCTTCTTTATTTCTCTCACCACTCCGCCATTAACACCCCTCCGCCATTAAACCCAACTCCTTCTTTGTTTCAGACCCAACACCGTTCCTTCATAAACCCAACTCCTTCTTCCTTCTTTATTTCTCTCACCACTCCGCCATTAACACCCCTCCGCCATTAACAACCCTCCACCATTGCTACACCCTCGAGCCACCACCAAGCCGCCATCTCTCTCTCCTCTTCATCTTCTCGTTACTTACCTCCATCCCTCTTCCGTTCCCATAAACTGTTCCTTCTTCTTCTTCTTCTCTCTCTCTCTCTCTCTCTCTCTCTCTAGGCTGTAAATGAAATGGGTGTGGGTGAGTGGGTGAGTGGGTGAATGGAAGGGTATAAAGGGAAAGTAAAGGGGTGTGTGTAATTTATTTGGGGTGATATTAGTAATGGGGTATACTCATAGTTTTTTGGGGTTTAAATAGTAACTCTCCCAAATATTGTCTTCCGGAACTGGTTATGTCTACAGGCCCAATTTCTCTGGCCCAACAAAATATGCGTGCCCTAAAATAATGGGAAATAACATGGCCTAGCTTCAATTTCTCTCATGAACACATTTCCTTGAATCACACCCATTAGTAGCTTAGACTCAATTTCAACCGTCAGACTAAACAAATAATAAGTAGATTTTTGTACAATCATTGTATACATAATCTAAAAAACGCAAAAAAAAAAAAAAAAAAAAAAAAAGTAAAAGAATTGAAAAATATTAACCCTTCGTCATAAAAAAATAGTCTCGTTGATAATTACCGGAGATGAGTTTGTCTATAGGGAAACTTTGCTTGTTTCTCTTCTTAGGATTTGACTTTCTCTTGGCAACATACGCTACTAATTGTATGTTGACCGCCGGTTATACCATCTATATCAAAAACGATATGAAGGTTGATGATTCTGATATATGGGTACACTGCAAGTCAAAAAACGATGATATGGGAAATCATACAATTTCAAAGGGTAAACATATTCATTGGCATTTTTGTTTGGATTTATTCGAGAGAACTCTTTTCTTCTGTAGGTTTCAATGGAAGGAAATGACACAAGAGTTTGAAGTTTTTAATAAGCATTTGGTTAATACTTGTGGAATCGGAGGATATGGACGTGATGATAATGAATGCCGTTGGATGGTACACGAAGATGGATTTCGCTTGGGCAATATCGATTTTGTATCTGAGAAATTGTACGATTGGAGATTGAGTTAGTTTCTCCCTATGCAATGTCTAATATGTAATATATAACCAAATACGTGGAAAAGTAGTCAAAAAATTCTATATATTGCACTTTATTTGAAATGTTTTCGATTTCTCTTGTCCAATTTTGCATGTTTATATCGTTGAGAAATAAGTATATCACGATGATAGGAGTATATAGGATGATTAAGGCCATTAGTATTCGCATGACAATAAATCAACCGACTTGTCACGTACCCAAGTTCGCAGACAAAATTAACTTCAATATCGTAAGGATGATATTTTGATTGATATTATGAAGTTACTATTATTGATTCATTTAATCAACAATGCCAAAATCTCGCAAAAAATCGGTTTTTTGTTGACAATTGAAAAAACGTGTTTTGTGAGATCCGAGGAACAACGTCCCAGAATAACGCGAGATGAAGACCTTTTTGTTGCAACTTCGCTCGTCTGCAATTTTGACAAAAGTGCATGTTGCCGGCCCACAATAGTTTTTAATTAGTATAAACTAGAAGCAATAAAATGTTTTCGTACCACGGCATAATCGAGCTATGGGCAGATACTTTGCTGTCGAGATAGCAATAGTCCCCAAACCCAAACCCTAGTTATCCATCCTAATTTGCAAACTTACCTCTCTAATTCTGTAGGCGGTCACATTTATCGTGTGAATTACTGTGGTTTCGAATCAGTTTTTCCAATTACCCTTATCCAAGACTGAATTTTGAGAGAGATTGGGGATGATACAGTTTGTGTGTGTTTCAAATGAGTATGCAATTTTGATAGTGCATTTTGACAAAGTGTCGGTGTTAGTGTTAGTGTAACAAAGTGCCAGTGCATGTATTATTAAGTGTCAGTGTAAAAAGTGTCAGTGTTAGTGTAACAAACTGTAAGTGATAGTATAACAAAGTGTCAGTGTTAGTGCAACAAAGTAACAGTGTTAGTGTAACAAAGTGCCAGTGAATGTATATTAAATGCCAACGTTAAAAAAATGCCAGTGTAAAAAAGTGTCAGTGTTAGTGAAACAAAGTGTCAGTGTTAGTGTAACAAAGTGCTAGTGTAAAGAGTGCCAGTGCATGTATTATTAAGTGCCAGTATAAAAATTGTCAGTGTAGGATAAAAATATGCCAGTGTTAGTATAAAAAAGTGTCAAAGAAAAGTGTCAGTGCATGTATTATTAAGTGCTAGTATAAAAATGATTTTTTCTTAAGCTTAGAAAAAAACTAGTTTTTTATAAGACCAACTCATCAATAATATTTCAAAATCTAAAATATCAAAATATACTAGGATCTATATCAAGTACGCTAAAGATAATTTATCAAATCTCTAATGAACGGAATAAAAGTGATGCAACGAGCACAATACATATGTCCCAATGTCCAAATCATACCGAAGGTATTTCAAAAGAAGTGGGCCTACTAAGCGGCCCCAAATCTACTTGCCCATCAGTGGAGATCAGTCGACCTATCTCATTGTCCGACCTTTCTTGTTCCCGACCTAGATTCATTTGACATACGATCCCATCATTTGCTATCTCTACCTAAACAAGGCTCGAATTCAGGTTGCCCTTGACCATCCAGGTGAGCTCGACCAGCCAACACCTGCACCTATCCACGTCGTTATTCGTAACCGCCTCCTACATTCTCGTAGACAGTTACGCCAACAATATCTCCGAGATCTTAGTGATTTATAATGATCCCATAATGCCACTATATATAACAGACAACATCATACGTTAAAAGGTAATGTCATATTAGCTATTTGAGATTACGTTATTTTCATATAGTTTCATACAAACTCGTAACACTATATCTCATCATCACGCTGGAGAGTATTAGCCGGAGATCATCCTGGCAACTCATTTTTTCTTGGTTTAAGGTTACAGTAGCTGAATTACAACCTATTGTTGGACTAAGGCTGATCCGGATCATTTCCTACATCATCAATTTGGTTCCATTGTCGGGAAACGAAGCAAACACTAGACCTTAAAACCTTGCATACTCACAGACATGGTATCTAAAGGACACACTGCTACCGCCTCAAGTGATCCAATAAATGAGAACATCGATGGAACAACCCAGTCACATATGTGGGTGCTAGAAACCGTACTGCTAACCTGCCTCCTCCTCCACTTGGATTCTCCACAAGGAGGGCCACTCAATCCAATAATGTGGCAGATGGGATAAGAATACAAGACAGGAGGAGGGAGAAGAGGCCCATGGTCACCCAAGGGAATGGCCAGCAAGCCAAGAAAATCCAAACAGGTCGAACAATTGTAGGTGACATGGTTGGTCCCTCAGTTTCTCTTCCTAGTAAGAAGGATATATTGTTGGAACGAGCAAGAGTGTTGTAGAGCTTGCTCGAGGTACAAAATGAATTACTTGAGCTACTAGAGTCTCCTAAAAAGGACGATCAAATATCACAAATGGTGGCTCCATCATTAACTTTACATAGACGTGCTAATGTGGACCCTAGGCCATCAGGAGGAGAAGGGAGGAATGACAGGCCTCCTCCCACCCACGTCTCAGTTGAACGTACTGGAGACTTGAGGGATAGACTTAATAGTCAAAGGGAACAGGAAGCTGACTCTGCACAGAAAAGGCATATGGAAGCTGACAGAGCTCGAGGTAGGTCGCCCCCAAGAGGAGATCGATCACCTCCAATGAGAGATAGGAGAGAAAGGTCTATTCCCAGAGATGAAAGGGAAAGGGATCCTTCGAGGAGAGAGCACCAGAGGGAGAAACGACAGAAGTCCAATTCTGTCTCCCACCAAAGAGGTGACCTAGATGTTAAGGAGCTTTTGAATTTGAAAAGAAGGTTAGACGATATGGAAACTGATTGACAGGCACAAGGCGGCAAGAGCGAACGAAATGATAGTACTCTTCAACCCTTGGCCCAAAGTATGCTCGATAAAGGCCCACCTGCAGGATTCAAGCTGCCCGTGCTAGAAAAATACTCTGACACAACCAACGCTCTGAACCACATGCAACATTTTGAGGCCAACATGTGTTGGATCTCCTCTGAGGATGACGTGATATGCAAGGCATTAACCAACACCTTCACAGGTGCAACAATGACTTGGTTTCGTGGTCCGTCAACTGGCTGCATCACCTCGTGGAGATAAATAAGGAGAAAGTTTCTGGAAAGGTTTTCGACGGCTAGGACTGACAACAACAAAGGAAAAAACAGAACTAGGGCGACTGAGAGAGTCCCTGAGAACTACACCCCGCTTAAAGTCAGTCGAACTTCGATAATGAACACAGTCGACCTGGCCCCTCCTGTCCCAATGAACCCACAAAATAAGTTCAGGTGGGACAATGACAAGTATTGTGAGTATGACAAGGATACGGGACAAAATACGGAAGAATGCATGAGTTTGAAGAGGATAATCCAAAAGTGGGTGAATGAAGGAAGGCTGGAAAGATTTGTGAAGGGAGATTGTCCCACAGCTGGGGATCGACTAGCTAGAGGGGTACCAGAGCGAAGGCAAGCTAGGCTGACATTAGGAGTGATAGCTGAGGAGACAAGAAACAAAGCCCTAAAGCATAAATTTTTTCAACTGAATAAAGCTCCTCACGTCCCACCTAGGAGTTATGTGCAAGATGAGGTCATTAGCTTCTATCCTTATGAGCCAACAACCATTGTGGCAGCAAGGGAGCAAATCTTGGTCATTCCAGGAGTCATTGACAATTGCACCTCCAGCAGGATTTTGGTTGATACAGGGGCCTACAAGGACATCCTCTACTTCAAAACTTTCCTAGAAATGGGCCTTACAGATGTCAGATTGTCACCTTACTTAGGTCGACTAGAGGGCTTCACCAACCACATGGTCGACACCAAAGGACAGATAGAGCTGGAAATGGATGTCGAACAACACCCTCTGAGGACCATAACCAAGGTAACATTTATAGTAATTGATGTAATAAGTGATTACCATGCTATACTGGAAATTCCGGGAATGATTCCCTCAATCCCCCATAAAAGGGTTAAGTTTCCCAGCCTCCTGGGTGTTGGATGTGTGTTGATTATAACTAGGGACTACCTTGATCATGTTTTGAGATCTAAGAAAAAGAAAGAACTTGAGGTAAAAACTCCAGAGGCAAGCTGGAAATTTTCGAAGTCTGTCACTACAACCTCAAGGTTGTCACCAATCCAGTGTGTGGAAGCAGAAATAAAATTGATGCAAGATAAGGCGACCTATCCCTTACATGACATAGTCACGACTGAGCCAACATATCCTCAGAAAGCACAGAGCCTGCAGATGATATAGTTTTGATTGACCAGTTTGTCATAGGCGATCTATGCCTCACAGTAAACCAAAACTCGGGGGCCACCAGTAATGAAATGGCTGTGGAGCTAGATGACATGATTGAAGCAGAAGCTCCACACCTGGGGCAGAGGAAAGAAATAAAGTTAGGGAGATCATCATTGAGACCCTGAAGTTCAGGGATGCCCTAGAGTTGGAACCTGTGGACGATATGGAAGAGATTGAGACCAATCCGACCTATCCCGAACATAAAATCAAGTTGGGTATACAGTTATCACCCGAGGAAAAGGTTGAAATAACTACTTGTTGAAAGAAAGTACAGATGTCTTTGCATGAAAAGTGGAAGATATGAAGGGAATTAAGGAAGAGGTTGCAATACACCGACTTGAAGTCAACCCTACGATGAAATTCAAGAGCCAAAAACTGCGGATTTTTGCTTGTGATAAGGAGATAGCCATAAAGCAGGAGGTCGACAAGCTACTCAGTGCAGGCATTATTAAGGAGACATCCTACACCACCTGGTTGGAAAATGTGGTGATGGTTAAATAAGCTAACGGGAAGTGGAGAATGTGTGTTGACTTCACCGATTTGAACCTAGCCTGCCCAAAGGACAGTTATCCCCTTTCTTGAATAGACAAGTTGGTCTACTCCATTGCTGGTCATGCCACCCTCAGATTTCTAGATGCTTATTCAGGCTACCACCGAATCAAAATGCACGAGGATGACGTAGAGAAGACTGCCTTCCAGGCAGCATGAGGAGTATATTGCTACACCAAGATGCCATTTAGACTGAAGAATGCTAGGGCGACCTATCAAAGAATGATAAACAATGTCTTTGCTAGTCAAATTGGCCAAAACATGGAGGCAAAACCAAGTCTGGTTGTCTTGTAGTCGACCTAATGAAAACATTCGCCAATCTACGAGCAAGCGACATGAAGCTGAACCCCAGCAAGTGTGTGCTTGGAAATGGGCTTCATGGTGTCACAAAGAGGTATAGAGGCCAACCCAGAGAAGATTAAAGCCTTGATTGAAATTCATGAGCCAAGTTGCATCAATGATGTCCAACGTCTGAACGGTCGAGTTGCTTCTTTGGGTCATTTCATAGCTAAGTCAGCTGAGAGATCTCCCCCCTTCTTAAAACTATGAGGGGGGACAAAAGCCTTTGAGTAGATGGCTGAATGCTCATCATCGTTCCAACAACGCAAGGAGTATCTCACTTCTCCTCCTCTTCTTAGTAGCCTGATCCAGGGAGAAAGTTTGTATGTATACATGTCAGCAGGGGATCGAGCAGTGGCTGCAGTTTTGGTTCGAGAAGAAAATGGCATCTAAAAGCCAGTCTACTATGTCAGCAAGGCCCTATCTGACATGGAAGGGAGATATTTTAATACAAAGAAGGTAGCTTATTCCTTAGTGATAGCAGCAAGGAAACTACGAGCTTACTTTTTTCGCCCATCCTATAGAATTGACAAAATTCGATATTGAGTATAGGCCTCGTATGAAACTGCAAGCATAACCTTTGGTAGACTTTTTGGTTGAGCTAACATTCACTAAAGAAGATAACTCAGAGGCACCTCAACGGAAGGCCTCAAATGGGAAGGAACCATCAAGTCAGTAGTCGTTCAGTTTGCCCGATGACTGTTGGAAAGTTTATTCAGATGGATCGGCCATAAAGAATGTCAGTAGGAATGGAATTGTCGTAGTCGAACCCGAAAATGCAAGGTGTTCGAGGAAGCATTGAGGTTTAAGTTTCAAGCCTCCAACAACTAGGCCGAGTATGATGCCTTGATCGCAGTTATTGAGTATGCCAAATGTTTTGGGGCGACCAAGATAGCGGCTTATTGTGACTCACAGTTGATTATACATCAAGTCAAAGGAGAATACGAGGTACTTAATCAAATTATGGTCAAATACTGCGAGCAGGTAAAGAGATTAATTTGGGATCTAAAGTTTTGGGAAATTTAGAGGGTAGGCCGTGAGTATAATGAATTGGCCGACCTACTCTAAAAGTTGGCAATTTCAGAAGAGCAACATGGCCAAACTATCTCATACTTAGAGCAACCAGCATACGAAAGAGTGCAGGTTCCATGCTCGATAAATAGCCCTAAGTGTTGGATTGACGAGATAAATGCCTACATTGAAACAGGCGAGCTACTAGAATATGAGCAAAAATCTAGAGTAATAAGGAAAAAATCCCCTAGGTTCACTATACACGGGGAGGCATTGTTTAGAAGGTCTTTCATCAAGCCATTGCTGAGGTGCGTCCATCCTTAAGAAGTCCCTCATCTTTTGTTCGAAGAAAACATTGGAATATGTGGAGGACACCCCGGGGCCAAGACATTGGCTGACAAAATAATAACGTTGGGGTATTACTGGCCTAACCTAAGAGAGGACGCTCGTGAGTCTGTATAGAAGTGTGACAAATGCCAAAGATATGTCGACCCACTAAAGCTACCAACTAGTGAGCAAACTCCTGTAGTTGCTTCTTGGCCGTTCGACATGTGGGGGATAGATTTGATTAGACCCATCCCACCCGCCCGTGAAATTTCAAGTATGTGATCGTGGCTATTGACTACTTCACCAAGTGGATCGAAGCAAATCCTCTGGCCAAGATAACAGAAGAAAATGCCATCAACTTTATCCACGATCACATTTGGTATCATTTTAGGGTGCCACATTTGATCATATCTGATAACGGGCTACAATTCTCAACAACCTTCGAAACATAAATGAACAGGTTGGGAGTCAAACACTGGAAATCGTCAGTTGCCTATCCCCAAGGCAACAGTCAAGCAGAAGCAGCCAACAAGCTAGTTTTGATGGCCCTAAGTAAGAACCTAGATGGTCGAGCAGGCAAGTGATTGGACGAACTCCCCTTCTCTAAGGGCAGTCTGCACAACCACCCAGGGGCCTACTGGGGAAACCCCATTTGCTCTTATTTTTAGGTCAGAGACCATGGCACCAGCCAAGCTACAAATTTCTACAACAAGGGTTACATTGTTTGATCAGAATTAGAATAACTCTAACAAGTTGATTGACTTGGACTTACTCAAGGAAAGACGGGTGACAGCCCAGCTCATAATGGTCAATTACAAGCAAAAAACCAAGGGATACCATGACCAAAAGGTCAAGAAAAGGTTGTTCAATGTTGGGGACTATGTCGTGAGGAAAATCAAAGTAACAGGCACAAAGCCGAGCAAAACAAGTTATCACCTAATTGGGAAGGTCCTTACGTTATCACAAGGGTAGTCAAAGAAGGGACCTACATGGTTGGAAATCCTTGGGGCAACTAGTTAAAACATCCTTGGAATGTTAGCCACTTAATTAGATATTATTTCTGAAGTTAGTCTCTATGTAATGACCTAAGTCTTCATAAAAAAATGGTTTACCCCAAAGAAGTTCTATTCACATTAATGCCACATGATTACAATGCATTCAATTAAGATCTGACTCTTAGTCGATCTTGAACTCATAAAAAAGTTCGACTAAAAGCTTAGTCAACTTCGTTCTTAAACAAGTTTGTATAAAACCTTAGTCAAATTCATTCTTAAACAAGTTCGACTGACCCTAGTCAACTTCGTTCTTACACAAGTTCGACTAAAACCTTAGTCAACTTCATTTTTGAACAAGTTCAACTGAAACCTTAGTCAACTTCATTCTTACACAAGTTTGATTAAAATCTGAGTCATCTTCGTTCTTAAACAAGCTCGACTAAAACCTTAGTCAACTTCGTACTTAAACAAGTTCGACTAAAACCTTAGTTAACTTCATTGTTAAACAAGTTCGACTAAAATATTAGTCAACTTCGTTCTTAAAACAGTTCGACTAAAACCTTACTCAACTTCATTCTTAAACAGGTCTGACTAAAGCCTTGGTCAACCTCGTTCTTAAACAAGTTTGAATAAAACCTTAGTCAACTCCGTTCATGAACAAGTTCGACTAAAACCTTAGTCAACTCCATTCGCAAACAGGTTCGACCAAAGCATTGGTCAATCTCGTTATTTAAGATGATCCGACTAAGACTTCAGTTGATCTCTTTCTCATGCTAGTTTGACAATAAGGTAAAGATACATGGATCAAACAAAAGTGATTCAAATCAACTAGCATAAAAAATTTAATCCCCCAAGAGCGGGCCAGGATTAACAAAATACAAAGAGTTATAAATAAAATGCCTCCCAAACTGGGCCAAGGCATAATAAGTAAACAATAATCTAAACATTGTTTGGGACTGTTCATTACAAAAACCAAAAGAAAATGATCAGTCTTCTTGATCTCCATCCTGCTACTCCTGTCCCTGCTTTGGCTGCTGCTACTCCTGTTATTGCTCGGTCTCCTCAAATACTTGGTCCTGAGTGACCTCTTCATCATCCTCAGCTTCATCTGCAACAGCGAGATCTTGAAGGATGACATTGAAGTTTCTTGGCTCAATGGCAGGGGCGACCCAGGGCTCAAGCCCATCCTTAACATCTTGCTTAGATATGATGGCCAAATCATTACCATTATAAGGCACAAGGGAGTGGCCACTGCTAGCTTGCTCGTCATAGCGATCTTTATAGGCCCACTGTGCCAATTTATCAACACTGAGCTCGATAGAAGGATAAAATATTGTACGAAGTGCCATGTATTGGCACCTAACATCATAGAAATATCTAGCTCGAGATACTATGATGTTATAGCACTCATCACTTGATTTGAACTGCACTACAACAACCCTCTCCCTGGCCTGGGCCTCCTCCTCTCATTTGATCCAAGAAGCCCAATGGTCATCGCTTATCTTTATCATTCTGTTGTTGTGATCCTAAACCAACTCAGACATATGTCCTATCTGCCCCTCTAGCTTGGTTTTCTCCTGCCTAGCAAGTGCAGCCTCTTCCTCCAAAGCAGCTGATGGATGTGTTTTCACCCATCCAAAGTATACATCTTTAGACCTAGTTTGCACTCAACCTTGAGTTTTTATGTCCTTTTGGAGTGCTTATTCATATAGGGAATGAAAGAAGAAAGTCGCCGAACATGATATTAAAGTATATAAAAAGGAACGATCGAGAATGAAGAGGCAAAAGAGGAAAGAATAGAAATTCCTGAAAGACAAATTTGAATATGATAAAAGAATTCACTACCATTGGATATTACTCTTCGAGAGCTTTCCAACCATATATGGCAAGTCTCAATCGGAGTCTGTACGAATAAGTTATGACCTCCGTAAGTTTGTCGAGTAATGTACAAGGCGATGAAGCACGGGAGCGTCCGCCCCCAAAAAAGGGGAGCGCCCGCTCCCAAGTTCCGGAAACTCAAAGGGTGTGATCTCTCTTCCCAAAACCGTCGCAAAACCCCCCCAAAATCGTCGCTAAAATCATCGTAAAACCGTTGCAAAAGCCCCATTCGCGACAGTTTCAGCAGAATCCTTTTCATAATTGGTTTTTGACTCTAGTTTCCTAATTTTTGACCCTCCTCTTTTACCTTAGTATATATAGAAGACCTATACCCATATTTTTGTATCTTTTACCTTCTCATAACCTAATTTTAAGTTGTAAACAATATTTACAAAGATTTATATCAAGAATCCATTAAAGATTTATGCAAATTATTGAAGATTTATTGATGTTCAATATGAACATAAGTGGCTAATTTTCTTGTAATACAGAATGGAGGTAATGTATATCAATCCTTTATGTCTTAATTAATATTTTTATCAATCAAATTTCGAATTTATCAAAGTAATCTTCATCTAAGTTTTCTAAACTATAATCACATGTGTAGATGTGATTGGTTTTTAAACTAAATTTGTGTGTGTGATTGACAAGTGATTATTCGATCCATGCAAGTCAAACTTTTGAATGAATATAATCTAGGTTTTGAAAAGTGATTGCAAACAAAAATTATAGGTTCTTAATCCTACGATTTAATGGGTTCTTGAATATTGGTTCTTGAATATTGATTGGAATTTGCAGAAAACCTAATATTTGTATAATACTAAATTGTGTACGTGTGAATGCCAAATTTTACTAAAAGGAGGATGAACCCCCAAATATGATTGATTGTATTATTTATTGGCATATTGATGAGAAATACATGAATTCCATTTCATATATCCTTCTTCCTTGGTATTCAGTAATAGTTTACTTGCTTTGCTTAAGTAGGAATAATAATCAAATCAAAAACCCCTTCTTTTATTTGTTTGTTAAACTGTTGAAAGTCAAGTTGTTGATTCATAAATTCATGTGGATTCGACCCATGAAGAGCTTGGCACTGGGAGCTGCTTGAAGTGCTTAGCACTAGGAGTCAGCACCCCTCAGCTTCTACCTCAGCTCGGCAGCTTCCCTAACTTTCCTCGAATAATTGGCAGAGGCAATCTGCTCTTTTTCCAGTGCAGCCCTCTAGCTACACTTAGCCTGATCCATCAATGCTAGAGACTGCAAGACAAAAAAATAAGGATGGTCAAATAATGACGATCAAGGAATTTGTTCCAGTCCCATCTCAGGGTACTGGCGACTTAGACTATCGATTCTAGTTAGAGGTGGGACATCACTAAGCTTCTCCACCATATCCTGCACTTCTTCTATGCTTTTGGTGGGGATAATTTGCTGGGAAGTGCCAGCCTTTTCAGATTCTAGCTCGACACGGGATCTTTTTCTGATACAGCTAAGGGGTTGGCTGACATTAACTTCGTTGAGCTCCTCAACTTCGAGCTCCAAGTTCATAATATTGTGGGAATCCTGTCCCGTTGATCCTTGCCTTGGTTCAGAGCCGACTCTTGCTCCATATATATGTCAACCTCTCTCTCTCCCCCAAACACTTCAACCTGCACTGGCTTCTCATGGGCTCCACCTGCCCATATCGATCAATGGGGACATTCCAAACACCCTCATTGGGAAGCAGCTTGTACATGTCCATGACCTCTTTCTCCTTACTGGCCCGAGTATTGGCTCTACCATTCTCTTTTCTGATCCTCCTCCTATCTCCTAGGTCGACAATACGATCCATTTGGGTTTTTGCTCCAGGATAAGAACTACACGACCAACAAAAAGAAGTCAGCATACAATTAAGTGAGTAAAAAGTTAGAGCAAAAAGAAAAATGGAACAAATACTTAACCGCCATATTGGAAGAGGCTCCTGCAGTGGCCCGAATTCTTCTTACAGTAGTGACACTGGGTTTTAAAACTTTCTCTCTTATGAATTACCCAATCTGGGTATCTAAGGCTCCTAATATTGGGGACCAGAGGAGCCACCTCTCCATCTTAACATCATCCCTGCTTGGATGAAGAAGTCCTGTCCGACCCCAAGGTGGCCTAGCTCACATTGCTCCTCCGAGCTACCAATGTTAACCTACGAGCGAGCTCATCACTCCACTTTGGAACCCAATAATATTTCTCCTTCATGGATTCAGAATCCACCTTAGGCAAGGTGAACTCCCATCCCTTCCTACTCTCAACCAATATCAAATGGTTGTTCCACCCAGAGACCTTGTCAGGCAGATTCACAAACAACTTAGGGGCTTTGGCTTTGGTCAGGTTACTAATCCCTCATGTCTTATCATTCATAGTGACCTTAAAGAATTTCCTAAACACAAACATACACGGCTCAAATCCTACAAACCTGCAGATCATGGCAAAACACACCAACACTCTGGTCGTGTTCAAGCCCTAATGCGATCAAGACCGTGCCTTCCTTTGCCTCTCTGTGAAATGGGTCAGCTGGAATTCAGCTTTAGGTACCTCGAAATGGTCATGAAGAATTTGAATGCCAGACTCATCATTCTTCCTTCCAATAGCAGTCATAAGGGCCACATACCCCTCTCATTCTGACCTGGTACCACCTTCGAACAAAAATTGTCAACGATGTTGCCAGAGGAGGAGCTCGATGATATAGAGCCCGCAGATTATTGATTGTTGGCAGCCATATCTACAGAAGACACATAAACATGGAAATCAGACCTATTAGAAGATGAATCTGAGCTCTCTAAGGATGACCTAGATTCCCCTGGGAAAGCTAACCTCTCACGAGGAAAGGGTGTTTGTTGGACTTGATATAGAATATGATAAGATGGTCAATCAGCTTATTGAAGAGACGGAAGTGAATAATCCATAGATCATCCACCTCCAAATCCCCCATACTCTCGCCTGTTGGAAACCCTATCTCAGTATAAAACAAGCTCCACCTATCTAAGATGGTGATGCACTCAACTAGGGTTAACTCCTTCTAGGGACCCTCTAACCTCTTGTATATCCTAAGGTTTACACTGTTATATCCATATCTAACTCCTAGCTCGAAGCCAAAGGTTCTAGCCATGGTGGAATAAAAGGGGAAGTTTAAAATTAAACCTAGAATAGTGAAATTGAAAGGTACGTTGATGATTTTGAAGAAGTAGAACACAACTGGGGCACACGGAGTTGGTTTCTTTGAGCAATGACAAGTTTGGAAGGGGAAACCCCCCTGAAACTTCTACCACCGGGGTAGAAGAAGAAGGAATAAACTTGAGCGAAGAAGTGAATATTTACCACGTGAAGGACTATTTTCACCCTATGATTGATGTCGCCTCATCTTGTATTGTGTTATCACCGGCAGCAAGAGGTTATGTATTAAAGGGGAAATATTTCAATCTTTTACCTAGCTTCCGCGGGAGAGCTACGGATGACCCATTAAACTTTCTCCATGACTACTTAACTACGGTCCATGCTTTTCCATTAACTACGGGAGTCACGAAGGACCAATTAAAGTTGTGATATTTTTCTTTCACACTTAAAGACGCAGCTAAAAATTGGTTCATGAGGGAGAAAACTCCTGAACAAGTAAAAGAAATTTTTGAGATGCTAGGTGCTAACTCCTAACAGAGAGGAGTGAGGGGGAAAACAAAGGGGATATACGAATTAAGTGTGGTTGATAGGGTAGAAACGAAAGTCACGAATTAGCTAATCAACATACCACATTTGCTTCTTTTATTAATCCCGATCTTGCTAAGAAAATTCATGATGTATGCCTTACTTGTGGTTTGTGTAAGTACCCCAATCCGGACCACTTTCCATCCGAGCATGTGGGAAGGACACCACGGGTTCGCTTATCCATAATCATAAAGTCACAAAGTCCCGTGACTTTTTGAGCATTAAATTGACCAAACGAGGCAAAAAAAGGACATTTTGTACATTAAAAACATCAAAAGGACCTTAGAGGAATAACAAAAACCAAAAACATACTGAATTCACATCTGCTCCGCACGGATCACCTTGCAAAAGGTAAAGGTATTCCGTATGGACCTTTTTCTTTCTGGCCCCAGCTGTCGAGAAACGATCTAAAAATTTCTTCCTCATGTAATCCCACGAAGAAATGCAGCCCGGAGTTAAACCACATAACCAAGTCAATGCTGCCCCTATGATGGTGCTGATTAGTGCCTTGCACAGTACATCATCCTCGAAAGAGACCAAACACATGGTAGCCTCAAAGTGTTGCATATGGTTCAGGGCGTTGGTGGCACCTGAATATTTGTCTAGCGAGGGCAACTTGAAACCCACGGGAGGTCATAGCTCAAGCAATTCTCTGGATAAGGGTCAAAGAGTATTGCAATTGCGTTCGACCTTTCCATCGTCCTCCTTTCTGTCAGCCTCCATCCTTTCTAACCTCCTTTTTCAGATTTAGCAGCTCCCTAGCATCTGGGTTGTCATTTCTTTGATAGGAGACATTATTAGATCCTTGCCTCTCCTCATGCTGAGGCTCTCCCCTAAAGTAGGCCCTCTGCCTTTCACTCCTAGGGGGAGTTGCTTCTCTCCTTCCCTGGTGGGAAATGCTCTATATCTTCTTGGTGGCGACCTGCGCTCATTCCTTTCTCGATGGGATTGCGACCTCTCTGTTCTGGCAGGCGACCTACGCATATTTCTTTTGGCCTCCCTTTGTCGCCTCAAGGCTGACTCTGCCTTCTGCTCCCTAATCTGGTTGATTCTACTTCTTAGGTCGTTACTTGGAACAGATATGTGGGAATGAACATGTTGTGCAATCCTACGCTGCTCATCATTCTGCTTAGCACTTCCATTCGGTCTGACAATCCCATTAGGCTGCCTGTGATAGGTTTGGGAGGGAGCTGCTCTTTGCGATCTCCTATCGTCCTGATCTAGAGATTCTGGCATATCAAGTAATTCCTGCAAGATTCTAGCCCGTTCCAGCAACATATCCTTCCTATTGAGGTGATTAGTTGAGGGACCTGGATTGTCGCCTGCAACCGTTTGACCTACCAGTAGTTGTTTTAGCGGCGGCTGTGCTTCTGGCTCGGCCATAGGCCTCTTTTCCCTTCTGTTATCTGGCAAGCCCCTGCCATCAGCCACGCTATTGGAACGAGTGGCTCTCCTATGAGGATTGCCTGGTGGAGGAGGAGGAAGATTAGTAGTCTTGTTTCAAGTGCATGCTTCGATATTTCTTATCGTCCAATTGAGTGTTGGATCACTGGCAGATGATACAGTATCTCCGTCTGTAGCCATATTACTCTCTGATTAAATTTTGAGGTCAAAAAGCTTCGTTTCCCGGTAATGGAACCAACTGATGCTGTAGGAAATGTGTTGAACAGCCTACGACCAGCAATTAGGTTGATCCACTGACTTTAATTGACCTGAAACAAAGAACCCACGACTAGTCAGAATGGTCTCCGGTGAAGACCCTTGGGCGTGAGAGTAAGTATGGTGTTTAGAGCTAATAAATTTTAATGAACAGAAGTATTCAGAATAGCGAAATAGCAATTACCTCAAAACCGTTGATAGTGTGAAGTATTTATAGGCCTTGATATGTATTAGTAGGATTGTATGAAATCCCTAGAGTCATGGATTAGATTGAGTAAGAGATCTCGTACGTAAATAACTCCTGATTTGTAGGACTTTTGTTATGGAAAGAGTTGTAGGCGTATTCAGACTCTATAGGTCAACGTACGCCCTGTAGGTTGAGGTTGCCTGCATGGGTCTAGGTTGACCTGACTGAATGATATAGCCGGTTAATGCCCGAGTGAGATATGGATCGTATGTCGGACAAAGCTAGGTCGGGACCATGGAGGTCGAACAAGGAGCTAGTTCGACTAATCTTTGAAGTTGGGCCTTGGGCCTTGTAATAACTGGGCCGACCCACTAAGGATGTGGTTGCTATAATGTCTACATGATTGGGCTTAGCTCGTTGGGCCTAGCCCGTCACTTTTATTCCGTTCAATATATATATATATATATATATATATATATATATATATATATATATATATATATATATATATATATATATTCCTCCATCCCAATATAGAAGTTATCAAAGGTGAATCCAGAGATTAAGAAAAAATAAAAGTTTTGTAAGTATAAAAGCTATAGTAAGAGAGAGAAAGTGAGGTAGAGAGTTTGGTAGTCGAGCCCCAAATCGTGGTCCTACTTGGCCCCACGTCTGGGACACTCTCGAAAGACGTCTAAATTTTCTTTAAAACTTTCAAAATGTCCTTTCTTAAAATTTTGATATACAAAACCTGTTTAACAAAAAAAAAACTTTTTATTATACTACTAGAAGTAACAACATTTTACTTAAAATCCAAACACCACATTTACAAACCATTTACAACTTAAGGAACATAGTTCTAAAAACTTTCCATATTTACAATCACCAATGTGTTCAAAAATAGTGACATAAAGTTTAGGTCTCGGGTATACTACCCCATTGGTAATACATTTACATAATGCAACCAACACAAAATACTTCCCCAAGTTACATACCCAACTCAACATCCTCCCCATGCTCAACATGGCCTATTCCCTAGCTCGCCCTTATCTAAGGAAATCAATAAAAGGAAAGGGTGAGATAAATCTCAGTAAGCTATTATGAATGTAACACTATGATATGCAAATCACATTTTGTTAACATATATCAACATACTCACCGTATACACCACAATCTTGTAAATACATAGAAGGATGTATAAGATAACACATAAGTGCAATAATGTAACACTTAGAAGGATACTGAGCCAAGGTTTATTCCAAAAGGATAAAGCAGTCTGAGCAGCATCAACAGCTGAAGAAGCGGTTCCGGAACCAAGTAACAACATCAACAACAGGGAGAAAATGACACAAAGTCATACCCCAAATATGAAGCTAGACTCACCCAAAGGGTGCTAGCCCACAACCCAACCATGGCCAATGGAAGGGGGAAAATGGGACCCAGTGAATGGTATTATAATGAACTCGGCTCGAGTGCCATTATAATCTCATACCACTGCCCGAACAATCAAGTACCACCTGGACTTTAAATAAAAGCACAGTAATAAATACTTGCTTAAACAACCAATATATGATTCCAAAGTAGGAAACCATACCAAATACATCATAATAAGATGATAAACAAGTATCACTCACAAGTAGCACAACGACTAAACATCCTTGAAACAATTCACTTTAACTTAGGATTCCAAAGTAGGGAACCCTAACAAACACACCATTAAAGATGTCAAACAAGTCAATATTGTGTAACACATAAGGTCTACACACTTAATACAACATTTCAAGAACCTTTGATCAATCATATAAGGTTTAAAGAACTTTGGGTTTCATGGAAATCAAGTGTTCCACCCTATTTTAAACAAGTATTTAACAACCTTCTTAACATCACAATTGAGGTTTTAAAACATCATTTGGTAGTCCATATATGGTACTTGGATTAGGGTGTTTAAATGAGTTAAAAGATGTATTAGGTAGTTTAGGAAAATTTCTTTAAAGTCTCAATTCAACACAGCTGAAAACAGAGCAGGGCACGACTCGTGCTATATAGCATGACTCGTGCCACGATTCAGCACGAGTGCACATTTGTGCACGACTCGTTTCACGAGTGAAAATGCAGGGAACTAAGATCAGTTGGTAAAGAAAATAAAAAACCAACACAAAAACATTTCTCAGAATGATATATTTAGATTAAGGCTGCCCATCCAAAGTAAAATCAATCCCAACAACCAAATTTGGTGGCTAAAACTTCTAGTTGAATATACTGATAAGTAGAAGGTTTTAATATGCATACAAATTTGTACATAAAAGAAGGGGTAGTTTGAAATTAGATAAATGGTGCTATTTGAACCTGGTAATAATCAACAAAACAAAAGGAAAAGTATCCTTCGTCAATAATCATACTACCCTTCTAAATGGAATACTCTTAAAGTGAAATTTGATAACCTTTTATCTTTACTTTATCGAAGAAGTGTCTACTGAATGGCACTCACGAAGTAAAGAAACATGTTGACAGCTAAAGCTGTCCAGACTTAGGACATTAGTTCATCTTATCCAATCCCTTCTCAATATCTTGTATCCGCAAAACTAATAAGAAATACATTAACTACTTATAAACTCAAGCACTTGGAACAACATTTACCTTGGGAGTATGTCATGCTTGTGGATTTGTATATCAGAGAAAATTTCAATCCCTTCTCACTTTTGCATTCTCACGCCTAAACTGTCTTCAATTTCTCCAGCGAGCTAGCTTTCATTCCGGCGTGTGTTTCTGCCATTTAAACCATATTCCGTCCAATTATAATAGTTTTTAAACTTTCCAAGATCCTTCGTGCACCAGGTCTTCATTTTTAGGCACGTTTGGGGTGT
The DNA here is from genome assembly GCA_022495995.1 of Adenophora triphylla var. japonica. Lineage (NCBI taxonomy): Eukaryota > Viridiplantae > Streptophyta > Magnoliopsida > Asterales > Campanulaceae > Adenophora > Adenophora triphylla. The sequence goes on from JAFEMH010002229.1 coordinate 82,973, forward strand.
CCTTGAGGGTTTCTCTACTACCTTGAAGTTTCCAGCCAGATTCCGGCCAAACACTTTAATCCTTCATCGCTTTTTGCAAATTTCCAGGTAACAAACCTTCAATTTTTTCCATATTTCAGTTCATTTGGTGCAACTTTTATGGTTAGAACTAAGTCTTATGCTAGAACAATTAGGTTTGGCCAAAACAAGAGAAGTGGTGGGTTCTATAGGGTTAACAGAGGGGTTTGGGTAAGAATTACTCGCGAGGATCTTAACATGATGCTCATCAGGCATGGCACGTATGTCGCCGTTTTAGATGTCTTAGAAATTAGGGGTCCCCCTTTCTTGCACAATTTTGTCCCTATGAAAACCTTCTTCACCACTTGGGAGCTTTGTTCACATATTTGCGACTTATATCGTCCTCTTTTTGATTATGAATTCTCAGGCACTGACTTTCCCCTTACACCTAATTTACGTAGTCGTCGCTTCTATAAACAGGTTCTTACCTCTTTCGGTGAATTTGGCGACATGTCCTCCTCAAGCTCTTCATCAATCCATGATGTGTCTGACACATTGGCAGCGGAAACCTCTTCAAGGCATCAAGCTTCAAATGAAATCCCCACATCTGATGTCGCTGAAACCAGCACTTCATCTTCCTTAGAATTTGAAACCCCTTTACAAGTTAAGTACGGAATAAACCACAACATCTATCATATTGAACCATACACAGGCGACATATCCCTTACCGCCATGCGACAACCAATGGATGGAGTTGTCGCTTATCCTTCACAACTAGAGGATATAGGTTTCAATTAGATTCATTCATATGTGTTGTCATGCATAAGGCCCAAACCGCAGTTGTTGAACTCCACCCCAATGCTATACGTATCCTAACTAGCTATCTCGTTATTTGTAGGGCCCTTAGGCAAGAACCCACTATTCCCTTGTTGGTCTACTTCTTTGAAGGTTACACAGTAGTTACTAAGTGGGATGGCATCATCGAGAACCGTTTGTCCATCAAGTATAGAAAACCAAAAGTCCTTACTCCCCTCCCTAGGAAAGTCCATAACTGGTGGTACAAACCTATTTTTATAACTTCCCTCATAGGTTGGATCCATTCTGGCGACCTTCGTGACATAATCCCTAAAATAGAAACTAGGAAAGCCTTAGTATTTGGCAACAATCGCCTTAAAGATAGAATTTTTAAACTTCTAGCCAATGCTCAAGATGGCGGCCTTACCCTGTTCTCCTGGAGAGAAATCACTTCTAGCCAATCCCTCTTAACTGACCTTCCTGATTCTTCCTTCCCTCAGAATGAATCTCGGGTTCCTATTGTCCATACTGCTCCTTACCCCGGATGGGACATTCATTCGGGAAACTGCTTTGCCCCAGAATGAGGCCCTTGCAAGTTAGAAGGTCGTTGTTGCAATGCAATGTTTGATGCCTATAGTATGTTTCTCGCCTTTAATCCTTCTTTCACTTGTGTTTTCTTTCTTTCCTTCTCTAACTGTACGTTTCTTTTGTCTACAGAATTTAGAAGCATGGATCTTTTCGAGAGGCGAGAAGCTTTCTCTGGTGCTGATGGTCACATGAAGATATTGTTTGTGGCCAGGCAAGCCAACTTTCTCAAGCTAAGCTCCAACTTGGAAATTCCCATTTCTCGTCATGGGGATGATGCTGTTGCTGATGCTATAGCTTTAGAGAAAATCAATGCCGCCATTGAGAAGGCCACTGACCCAACTAAGAAGAAACAAAAATCCAAGACTCCAGTGCGAGCTTTTCCCCTTAAGTTTAGGGATGAAGATGAAGTTGAAGAAGAGGGATGAAGATGAAGTTGAAGAAGAGGAGAATCAAAATTAAGAAGCACAAGAAACAACCCAAGAAGAGACTCAAGTTGAGCAAACCGCTTATCTCGCTGAACCAACAATTAAAGATAAAACTGGTTTCCGCCGATCTAAGAGAGCATGCCCCTCTGAGTATGAGGAAAACAAAAGTTTGGCAGGTGAGGAGACTTCCATGGAAGTGAAAATAACGAGTAGCTCCAATATCACAAGCTGGCTCCAAGAGGGCTTCCAGATGCCTTCTGATGAAGACGAAATCTTTGAGTTGAGCAAAGAGATTTCTAGTGCGCCTGCCTTGTCAGGTTTTTGATATCCACTCAAGGGATCCTACCTATAGCATGACCGGTGGCGGGATCGTCCAACATACTAGCGACAAACAACAAGTCACGAAAATCGAAATACAAGACGCTGATCTCACCCTTAATTATGCCAGCCTTCAAATTTGAGGAGTAAGCTTTAGTGTTTCCCGTCATATCTTTCATTTGATTCTCGCAAATTAAATCTTCTAACTTTGTTTCTTTTTAACAGATCATAAGTACTATCTATGGCTTAATGAACAAATGCAACACATTGACTTCTGAGCTTGAGTCTTGTGATAAATCTCGCAAGAGGACCCTAGCTGAAAAAGACGAGTTAAGTACCTATTTCATCCCCAACCTATAGTCGTTTTTTCATTTTTATCCTGAATGTATTTTTTTTTGTTTTCCCCCTCTACCTAGTTTTTTGTTGTTTATGTCATCCTTACGTCAGTTGACCATCCATTTGACCGTTACAAATTATCATGTGGCATGGTAATTCATTAAAATGCTGAGTTGGCCATAAAATTTTAGAAAATAGGCTGAGGTGAAATTATTAAGGGGTTAAATGGTACAAAATATAACTTTAGAGCCAAAAATATAAATAATACCCTTATACATTTTAAAACCCCATCTTTAATGAAATTTATAAATGACGAAAATGCCCCTATATAAAGCCTAACTCTCTTTTCTCAAATTCATTTATCTCATTTTTCTCTCTCTAAGAAAATAAACACACACACATACACACTCATAGTGGATCTCATTATCTCCAAACCCTAACCCCAAGCCCTCCATCCCCTTTCTTCTCTGGTGGCCTACATTCCGGCCATCCTCCGTCAATGCCTCCACGGCTCTACCTCACGTAATCTGATGTCTCCCACTCTCTCTTAATTGAATATGATGTTCTCGGCCATCATATTCGTCAAGCTAAATCGACGTCGGAGGCGACGCTTCTACTCTGGCCTCCGACTCTCTCTCTAGCACATCGTCTTTTTCGACATTAATTTTGACTGTAATGTTCGTCTTTTGGCCAGATCCTTCACAATCCGGTCAGATTTGGCCGATTTGGTTGTAGCAACACAGTATATGTCCCTCCTGTGACTGCTCCGGCAAACCTATACTTTTCTTCTGACGACCACCTCATCCAGATCTGAACGGAAATAGAAGTTGGTCTAATTACCACCTTTTACTTTTTATTCTGGTACGGATCTGAAAATTTCCTTTTTATGTTTTTAATTTGAGATTTGTTTATTTGTTTGTGCAATGAATGCTTTATGGATTTTGTACCAACAGATTGTGTAATTATGATAAAAAATTATGGATCTTTCGGTTTAAAAATGGGCTTTGAATTTATTGTGTAAATTTTTCTAGGCTTTGAATTTGATCTTAAACTCATACATGTATTTTCAAAGAGATTGTGATTTTTTTGAGTTGCAGGATTTGATTTTGAATTTGATTTTGATTTTGTGTGCTGATGGAGGTGACAATGAAATGTGTTTGTTGATTTCTTTATTGGTCTGTTGAAAAATCAGAATTGGTGTTAGTGTTTTGTTATGATTATGATGAAGGTGGTGATGGAGGTGGTAGTGAGGTGATGGTGGCGATGGAGGTGGTAGTGAGGCGGTGGTTGCAAATATGGACTTGAAGAATTAGTCTGATGATAATAAATGATTTCAAATAATTTATTGTAATAATTTTAAATTCTAATTAAAAAGGAGAGATAAAAAATATGGACTTGATAAATAAAAAAAAAAACCATGGAGAATTTTTAATGATGTAAATTTAGTGAAACAAAATTATATAATTATATCATAATGAATAACTAATAAAATATTATATTTTTTAAGCAATAATAATAATTTTTTAAATGAAAATAGTATTTTTATTTTTTTCTTGCTAAAAAACAAAAGAACATTTTTATTTTATAAAAGAAAAATTATTTTTAAAATATATTAAAAAGTTATTTTAAGGGGATTATAGTTTAAAACTATACACTTTAACCCCTTAATACTTACACATCAGCCTATTTTCTAAAATTTTAATTTCAACTCAGCATTTTAATGACTTGGCATGGCACATGTCAATTTTTAACAGTCAAATGGATGGCCAACTAACGGAAGGACGACATCAACAACAAAAAACGAGGTAGAGGGAGAAAACAAAAAAAAATACATTAAGTATAAAAATAAAACATGACTATAGGTTGGGGACGAAATAGGTACTTAACTTGAAAAAGACAAGTACAAGAAAAGGTGTATTCAGCGGGAACAAGATCTGGCCGCCCTTCATGCCGAAAAAGAAAAAGTTGATGAAGCTGCTAAAGCCTTTGAGCAAACTGAAAAAGAGTTGCGTGGCGAGATGGAAGCCTTAAGGTCAGGGTTGGAGGAGAAGAACAAGCGCTTGGAAGATGAAAATGCCAAGCTCAAGGAAGATGCCACTCAGAATGCCAACTTGATTGCTCAGCTGAAGAAAGATGTTGCTGATGCACGGTCTAAACCGGTTTGGGAGGTTCCACCAATTGTTGAAAATGATGCATTGACTCTATGGGTTGATCAAATTGATGAAAAGAATAAGGCGCTCACCAATGCTAAAAAAGCTGCTAGAGCTGCCCAACGCGAGAATCAATCCACTGCTCCTTAGGAGCTTCTCATCTGAACAATTTTTGAATTTGACTTTGATATGTAACAAACAATTTATTTGTCTTTAACATTTTACGTGCCCTGGTTGTCGCCATTTGCGACTTAACTTTGACTTATACTTGTGACTGTTCCCTTTTCGCAAAGTTGATATCTTGTTTCTTATTAATCCTTCTTGAATGCTTTCTTTGTATGTCACGTGTTTATTTTTTCTTTGATAATTCATCAAAGATCCTCTTTGAGACTTGTATAACCATATACCCGCTCCCTACAAAAGAGTGAGACTTGTCTTTAGCCAGCCTTACTCATTAGTAATATCTTTTGCATGCTTGGCCTTTTTGATTGTTGCAATAGCCTTTGAAGCCGCCTTTTTCCCTTATCTATCTTTCATGTCCGTCCTTCAAGTAATGGGGGTGCCTAAAATGGCGGCAACCTCCCTTGACCTTTTTCAAATAAAGGGGGTGCCTAATAGGGCAGAAACCTCCCTTGGCCTTCATCATGTCTCGGGGGTGCCTACTAGAGCGGCAACCTCCCTTGGCCTTCATCATATATTAGGGGTGCCTAATAGGCCGGCAACCTCCCTTGGCCTTCATCATATCTTGGGGGTGCCTAATGGGGCGGCAACTTCCCTTCATTATTTTCAAGCTTTGGGGTTGCCTATTGGTTCAGAAACCTCCGTTCATCACTTTCATCTTTGGGGGTGACTTCTAGGGTGGCAACCTCCCTTCGTCATTTTCATCTTTGGGGGTGCCTTATAGGGCGGCATCCTCCCTTCATCTTTTTCAAGCTTTTGGGGGTGCCTACTGGGGCGGCAACCTCCCTTCATTATTTTCAAGCTTCGGGGGTACCTACTAGGGAGGCAACCTCCCTTTGCCATTACGTGCGTTGTATCCATGTCTTGTCCGCGCTACTCATACATCCGTTATTTCATGCAATCAAAAATTAACACAAAATTAAAATTGACAATTCTTGTAAAATCATTACGTCAAGAAATTTCATTAATACTTGTTTCTCGCATCACAACAAACTATATCATTCTAGAATAGAAAGTTTCGTTCAAATTTCACTATTCTAAAACAATAGGAACAAAGTATCTCTAATCAAAAGCATAGAAAATTAGCGACATTCTACTGATAATACCGCTTTAAGTGTTCCATGCTCCAAGCATTCTTCAGTTCTTCCCCATCTTTCTTTCTTAACTGATAAGTCCCTTCTGTGATAATATTTGCCACTTGGAAAGGACCTTCCCACTTCTCGTCAAGCTTAGAAAATCCTGGCTTTGGCCCAGTTGACTCCATGCTCATTAGGACCCAATCTCCCACACTGAATGATATCTTGTTGACCCTTTTATCATGCTGGGCTTTCATTTTCTGCTTGTAATTAATCATCCTCATTCTCGCACTCATTCTCTTCTCGTCACACAAATCAAGATCATTGCAGCACCTTTGTTCATTTCTGACTTCATAATAATAAGTGACCCTGTAAGTAGGTAAGGCCATCTCTGTCGGCGCCATTGCTTCTGACCCATATGTGAGTGCAAATGATGTTTCTCCAGTTTAACCCTTCACAGCTGTTCTTACATACCACAAAGTAGTCGACAATTCATCTAGCCACGCTTCGCCCCTTTCATCCAGGTTTTGCTCAATGCGGCAATTAGATGTTTGTTTGCCGCCTCCGCTTGTCCATTGCAATGTGACCTGTAAACTACTGACTTCCAGTGTTAACGTTCAATCTCGCACATTTCGCAAAAATTTCTTCCCAAACTGAGTCCCATGATCTTAAATGATTGCCCTTGGAAGCCTATATCTGCACCATATATTCTTTTGGACAAACTTGATCACATTATCCTCTGTGATTGTCGCTAATGCCTTAGCCTCTGTCCATTTGGTGAAGTAATCAGCTGCTACCACCACATATTGACTTCGCCTCTAGCCTTAGGAAAAGGCTCAATCAAGTCAATTCCTTACATGTCAAAAGGCCATGTTGCCACGATTGGGGTTTGATCTGTTGCCGGTAATCTGGGGATATTTGTATGCCTCTGAAACTTGTCGCATTTTCTGATCTATCAATCTTCACCAATTCACAGAATTCAAAACTCTTTAAAATATTTTTGGCCATATCCCAGTATTTGACCAAAACCGGACGAAGTACTCCATAATCTCTCACTTGATTCACAATTAACTGGGAATCTGAATGAATGACAATCTTCGTGAGGCCTACATCCCTAGCCAGCTCGATTCCCGCAATCAAAGCTTCCTACTCTGCCTAGTTATTTGAAACAGGGAACTTGAACCTCAAGGCCTTTTCATATTTGCAATCCTCCTCTGGAGATCCCAACATGATTCCCGTTCCTCCCTTATCTTTTGCTGAAGATACATCAACATGGAGGCTCCAACAATTTAGCGGTCTCTCATTTGCTTCGATCAAACTGGGAACCACTTTCTTAGGAACCTTTCCCTTGGATACCGCCTCTGCCAATTCTGCTTGTGACTTCATAAATGAAGTTTCTACTATAAAGTCCGCCAACGCCTGCGCTTTGATCGCCTTGTGAGATTCATACTTGATATCAAATTATGTTAACTCAATGGACCATTTCAATAGCCTTCCCATCATATCTGGTTGTTGGAGAATATTTCTCAGTGGTGTGTCGGTCAAGACTGTATAGTATGTGCCGTGAAGTAGGCTCTTCACTTTCGCGCGGCAATTACCAAGGCGTATGCCAATTTTTCTGCATTGAAGTATCTCGCCTCCACCTCACTTAGTGCCTTGGACACATAATATATCGACCTCTGAATGCTTACCTCCTCATTTATTAAAACTGCAGCAATTCCAAAACCAGATGTCGCCAGGTATACAAACAGCTCATCCCTTTCAACTGGGCCACATAACAGCGGCGACTTTCCAAGATAAATCTTCATTTGCTCAAAGGCCTCATTACATTCCTCGCTCCATGAGAATTTCAGACCTCCTTTCAAGACCTTGAATAAGTGTAAACACCTTTCAGCTGACCTGGAGATTAAACTCCCTAAGACAATGATTCTTCCATTCAAGTGTTGTATCTCGCGGATTGTTTTTGGTGGCAACATGTCAAGCAAAGCATGTATCTTTTCTGGGATTGCCTCTATTCCCCTTCTGTTCACAAGAAAGCCCAAAAAAATTTCTGCCGTGACCCCAAAGGTACATTTGCTGGGATTCAACTTCATCGAATTCTTTCTCAAGCTATTGAATGTCTTGGCGAGATCATCGAGGTGGTCGCCATCCTTAGTCTTAATCACCATATCATCAATGTAAATTTCCACATTCCTCCCAATCTGCAACTTAAACACTTCATTGACCATACGTTGTTATGTCGCTCAAGCGTTTTTCAACCCAAACGACATCATTTTGTAGCAAAAATTTCCCTTTAGGGTTCTGAACGCGATTTTCACCTTATCTTCCTCTACCATCTTTATCTGATGATAGCTCGAATAAGCGTCAATGAAGCTAAACACCTTGTGCCATGCTATATGGAGTCCACTAATTTATCAAAATTCGGCAAAGGATAACAATCCTTGGGGCATGCTGAATTCAGGTCTGTAAAGTCTACGCACATCCTCCATTTCTTGTTCTCCTTTAACACCATTACAGGGCAAGCCAACCAGATTGGGTATTGAATTTCTTCTAAGATTCTCGCCTTCAGCAATTTTTTGAACTCCTTCAAAACTGCCTTTTCTTTTTCCACCGACAAATATCTAACTTTCTGTTTGAATGGCTCAACATTTGGATCCACGTTGAGGCAACGCATGGCGACATTCTCATCAACTCCCCTCATTCCTCAGGTTGCCAAGTAAACACATCCAAACTTTTCTTTAGAAAAGCAATCAACCCATCTTGCTTTTCGTTGGATAGTTGTTTCCCGATTTTGATCTTCTGTTCAGGGAAACTACTATTAGGCTCCGTTTGTTTGCCGTAAAATGTTTTTCTAAAAACGTTTTCCCCATTTTTCGATGTTTGGTAAGCACCGAAAAATGGAGAAAATGTTTTTCGGAAAATATTTTACGCCATTTTCGGGGTAAAATGACTTACATATTTTTTCTAAGTAAAACATTTTCAGGAAAATAGTAACACCCTCACACACCTAACTTTTCATACACCCCCACATTACCCACCCCACTCACCACCACCACCCACTGCCCCCCCCCCTCCCACCCCACTCACCACCACCATCCCACCCCATGCCCCCCTCGGGTCAAAAAAATATTTAATAATTTAAAATTTATTTTTAACAACTCCCCACTCCACTCACCACCACCACCCCTGCCCCCCACCCCCACGTCGGGTCAAAAATAAATTTAATCATTTAAAATTTATTTTTAACAATTCCCCACCACACCCCACTCCACTCACCACCCCCACCCCCCCTCTTTGTGTCAAAAAAAATTTAATCATTTAAAATTTATTTTTAACAACTCCCCACCCCACTCACCACCACCACCCCTGCCCCCCACCCCACTCAAATTATCTCAAATTTTGTTTTATCGAAAAATATTTTCATTAAACACATGAAATTTTTTCCGAAAAATATTTTCCTTACCTAACAGCCGAAAACATGTTTATCTCATTTTCCGGAAAACATTTTACAGGAAATTCATTTGTCGGAAAATATTTTATAGGAAATCATTTTCCGCAAGTTATTTTACGTGAAACAAACGGAGCCTTAATCTCCACCTCCTCCAACTCTTCCAAAGCCTGCATATCTGCCTCATCTATCACTTGCAAGGTATCTACTTCTATTTTCTTCCTTTTCTTGTTACTAGTGAGAAGCTCCTCATCATTCTTTGGCAACACTTTCTCTGAGGGCTGCCTATCCAAAGTCTCAACCTCTATTTCCTCACACTCTTCAACCTCATCTATTATAGGCTCTTTCATTTGCACAAGCCTAATATCCCGTACACAACTCAAAGTTGGGCTTATACGAACTAGCTCCATTGAGAAATTCATCTCGCCATCACCCTCTGCCCCGACTTCCTCAATCATCTCTTCCGTTTCCCGCCTCTCATCAATTTCCATTTTCTCTCCCTCGACTCTCTGGTCGCCACCACTGCTATGATTGTCAAATTGTTTCTCATACATTCTGTTTCCTCCCAATACATCTCCTCCTCAAAAGCGGCAATTATATTAATGCACAATGGGCGAGCTATCGACTTTGTGGTCAACGAACTGGTGCTTGTCGCCTTCCCTTTCTGCATCTCTCTCTTATTTCTTATGACAGTGATTGCCTCAATTTTTATACATCCAATGTCGTTGGGTGGGGTACTTCACCCTTTGACGGGGGATGGATATGACCATCTCAAAGCTCTGCATGAATGGAATCCCCACTATGGCATTATATGGAGATACTAAGTCAATCACCATAAATTCTACTATTTGAGTTCTTGTAAACCTTCCTTCCCAAATCTCTACAACCAAAGCAATTGTCCCCTTAACTCTCACAGTGTGGTTCTTGAAGCCCTCCAAGAAACCAATGTAGGGGACCAATTTTGCTTCAGTGTAATTCATCCTCCTAAAAGCATCATAGCATAAGATGTTGCGGCTTGCCCCAGAATCTACCAAAACTCACTGAACAATGTTGTTTCCAGGATACTACTGGATGGCTTCCATGACTAGCTATTACCGCCAATTCCCTCCTTGAAAAGCTTATTACCCTCTCCTCATTAGGCGGGTACTCCGACACGTTAAAACTATTTGACAAAGTCATGATTTGATTATCGAGTTGAGAGATGCTTTGGGTTAGATCTTGGATAACATTTATAAGATTTCTTTCATATCATGCCATCTGCCCTCCTTCCTTCTCAACATACTCTCCCAGCTTGCCATCATCAATTTTCATCTGAATTGCCCTCTTAAATTTGTAACAATCATCCGTTGCATGCCCCTTTGCTTGATGAAACTCACTGAAGCTATTCTGATCTCTAAGTGCCGCTCCTGATTCTGGAATTGTAAAAGATGGCGGCAAATGAACCTTTTTTAATATCTCGCTAGGCGTGGTGTTCAACTTAACAAATTTCACATTCTTCCTTGGCCCATGGCCTCCTCCACGACCACCTCCTCTTCCACCTTGGCTGCCACTACGACCTCCTCTGTGTCCCACTCATAGAACTCGCCAGCGGTTTCTAGCAACCTCATTCCCAGTTCTCGCTTGAAGTGGCCTGACAACAAACTTGCTTTGTAAAGCATGATGATGTTACTTTGCTCTATGTCTGAGATTTGGTTAGCCACCTTTATAAACCTCTCTGTATAACTGGCATTCCCTTCTCCAGGTTTCTGCCTGATTCCACATAGTTCCTGTTTCCTCACTGGCTGTGCTCCAGAGGCACTGAATCTCACCAAAAACTTCCTTTTAAAATCTTGATACCCAGTAATTGACTCATTATGCTGTGTGAGGAACCATTCTAGAGCATGATTAGTCAAGGCACTAGCCAGACCCTACATAATATCGCTTCATTCTTGGTGAGCATAAACATCGTCACCTCAAACTCGCCAACATGGTTCTTGCTCTTATACTTCCCGAATACTCAGATAATGTCAGCATGCGAAAAGTTGGATCTGGGTCAGCATTCTGAATTTCCTTCACAAAAGGCGCCAAATAAGAGTCCTTGTCCTCATCTGCTTTATTTCTTGCCACTAATTCCTTGATCCTCTTTGCCATTTCTTTCTTCCAGTGATCCTTTTCCTTTTTCTCTGTTTTCTTATGTCGCATTGGCTCCTTGTCCCTACGAGACCTTTCAAAATCTCGCTACCTTCCTTCTGAGTGCCTTGATCGGCTTGGCCTATATGTCTTATCCAATGTTGACCCAGTATCAATCTTATCACCACCGTACTCACAATAATAGGACAAATCTCGCGAATTGGCCGATTGGTAGTATACTTTCCTCCTTTTTCCATCTTCGACAATCTCTTGGGACCTCCTTTTTCCTACTACTCCTTCTGATTTCGCTTTAGTAACCTCTCGCCTTTCTATCCGATGCATGTCCTTCGGTGGTGGCATGTCACGATCTCGCTTATCTTTCCCTCTTGACACGCTTTGGCTAATTGCTTGTCCCCTCACTAGACTATTTCCGACTATCCTCCCCATAACATTCTATGGGATTTGAGTAGGAACATGTCTCTTTTCTATAAGCCTGTTGTTGTTGGCGAGAATCTGCAACAGTAGCTCATTATTCGCTCTGATCCGCTCTGCCTCCGCTATGATTTCGACTTCGGTGAAGGGCAAAGGTTCTGGCTTACCACATCTCGTCCCTCTCCCATTATAGCGTTCCATGTCTTTTTGCTCTCTCCTCCTTCGAACTATGGATTCGTATCTGTTGACTACACACCACCCTCTAGGCCTGATCCAATCGGCACATAAGCTTTACTGCGTAAATTGGGTGTTGTCAACGTCAAGTTAGTGTTTAAGATGGTTTTTGAAGGGGTTCCTTTGTCATACACCATTTTAAGGTTGTTTTTTTCGGGGTTTCAAAGAGATTTCAAGAACAAAAATAAGAAAAGATGATCAACGGAGAAGAAACTTGGATCCCGACAACAGAACCAACTGATGTCGCCATGTCTCCTTTAGTCTGTCTATGGCATAGTTTCTTGTTACTTGATCCATTTTTGAATAGGCCACATGAAATATTTGCAGGTCCAAATATTTTTTTTTATGATTATATTAGAATTTTTTGTTTTGATTATAACAATTGAGTTTTATCGTATATTTGGAATTAATAACTTTTATATTTAAGACGCCCAAAAAAAATTGTAATTTGTATACATACCAAAAAGACATATATAGACACGTGTGTGTGTGTGTGTCTATATATATATATATATATATATATATATATATATATGTCATCTCAAAATAAATGCTTATTTTGAAGTGTTGCTCTTATGAAAAACTAGTTTTTTCATAACATTATGAAAAAATTAGTTTTTGGACCTGGTTTAAACTTATGATACGCGTATTGAACCGGAGACCGGTTCAGTAACAAAATTGAACCGTCTTTTTTCAACTCAAATCCAAACGAACACACAGTCACACACAGTAAAACACAGAGTTACGACGCCGCAACAGAGAAATTCATCGAGCTAAATCAAAATTCAAATGAAAATCATTCCGTTTTAGACAATTTAGGTAATATATGATTCACTGTCAATTATAGACTATGAATTCATATATTTACAATCGTTCCTAATTGTTTTATTCAATACTGGCGATTTTTGATTAGGTTAAGATGGGCTTACGTGATTTTGAAGATGAAACTGGAAATAATGCTACTGTAATTGATCGAATTCAGCATGAAGATGAAACTAAAGATAATGCTACTGTAATTGATCAAATTCTGCACGAAGTTGATGATAATCACGATACAGGTAAGCCAATTTCATAATGCCAGTCTTTTTATATATATAATGCTAGTAGTTTGAAGTGCCAGTCTTAATTTTTTTAAATTGCCAGTGATACTTTATTGATTGAAGTGCCAATTTGTGTTGTTATGAGTGCCAGTATTACTTATTTTAAGTACCAGTTTGTGTTATTTGGAGTGCCAGTCTTACTTATTTGTAGCTTCAGCCACTGTCTTGTTATTGAAGTGCCAGTTAGTGTGGTTTGAAGTGCCAGTTTTAATTTTTTAATGTGCCAGTATTTTTTATAATATTGTCCCATGAGTGTTGTTTAGAGTGTCAGTGATACTTTGTTGATTGAAGTGCCAGTTTGTGTTATTTAGAATTCCAGTATTACTTATTTGGAGTGCCAGTACTTATTTGTAGCTTCAGCCACTGTCTTGTTATTGAAGTGCCACATAGTGTGGTATGAAGTGCCAGTTTTAATTTTTTAATGTGCCAGTGTTTTTTTAATATTGTCCAGTGAGTGTTGTTTAGAGTGTCAGTGATACTTTGTTTATTGAAGTGCCAGTTTGTGTTATTTAGAGTGTCAATTTGTGTTATTTGGAGTGTCAGTCTTACTTATTTGTAGCTTCAGCCACTGTCTTGTTATTGAAGTGCCAGTTAGTGTGGTTTGAAGTGCCAGTTTTAATTTTTGAATGTGCCAGTGTTTTTTATAATATTGTCCAGTGAGTGTTATTTAGAGTGTCAGTGATACTTTGTTGATTGAAGTGCCAGTTTGTGTTATTTAGAGTGCCAGTATTACTTATTTGGAGTGCCAGTTTGTGTTATTTCGAGTGCTAGTTTGTCTTTAATGGTGAAATAGTGATAAGTTTGTCTGTAATGTTAAGTGCATTGAATCCATTGACCATAAGCTGTTCCATGGACACATGTCCATAAGCAGTAGTGCCAAATTCAAATGCATGCACTAGGACACGTGTTCCAAGTTGAGTAATAAAAAAAACAAATATGGATTCAAAAGTTATCCCAACTAGTACTGTTCCATTTTGTCCATAAGCAATAGTGCCAAATTTCAACTGATACCACACGGATTCAATAGTTAACTCCATTTTATCAGTATAAATAAGTTAGATCTTCACTTCTTTTTTATTTCTAAATTTCATCTAAAAAGCAATCAATTTCTCGGTATGAGTACGAGTAGGTCAGTCAAGTCTGAGCAAAAGGTTGAAGATTATGAAGAAGAAAGAGCTACTAAAAAAATTTCTGATATCTTAGAAGATATTAAGGAGGGATCTTATAGTTTGAGGAACAGGTCAGGTGAACTCCACTGCCCATTCTTCTACCTCAAGAACAGCAGGAAGTCATCATGGACTTGGGATTCTATTCTGGTGCATGCCAAGGATCGTGGGGCATCTAAAGCTTATGGAGAGAGAGAGATATGTTTTCCCACCTGGCTCTGCACAAGTATATGACAGACCACCGTTAGTATTCCAGTGAATGTTGTTTGAAGTGCCAGTTTGTGTTATTTAGGAACATCAATTTCATTTCCTCTTTGTGTGTATCTTTCCAGTACTTGTTATTTAAATGTACCAGTGTTTAATATTTTTTAAGTAGTGCCAATTTTTGATATTGAATATGCAGTGTTTGTTATTGAATGTGTCAGTGTTTAATATTGAATATGCCAGTGCTTGTTATTGAATGTGCTAATGTTTAATATTTGAATGTGCCAGTGTTTAATATTGAATATGCCAGGCCTGGTTGTGTTTTTTATTTGTAGCTTCAGCCACTGTCTTGTTATTGAAGTGCCACTTAGTGTGGTTTGAACACTACAAGAAAACAGGACAACTGAAACGGATTTTTCGGTTGCAATTCAGGAAAATCGGTTGCAAATTGATGTTTGCAACCGAAAATTTTCGTTGCAAAGGCAGTCGCAGGAAGCCTTGTCGCTATTTGTGCAATCGCTTTTGACCGCTGTTTGGGTTGCAAAATCCTTGAAACGGAAAAAGTAGTTGCAAATTCTGTTGCAATATGTTTCCTAGAACAATTTTTACATCGGTTGCAAACAACAACTGATTTATTTCTGTTTCTAAAATTTGCAACTGATTTATTTCTGTTTCTAATTGCAACTGATTTTTCTGTTTCAAATATGTTATTTCTGTTTCTAAAATTTGCAACTTATTTATTTTTGTTTCTAATTGCAACTGATTGTTCTGTTTCAAATATGTTATTTCTGTTTCTAAAATTTGCAACCGATTTATTTCTGTTTCTAATTGCAACTGATTGTTCTGTTTCAAATATATTATTTCTGTTTCTAAAATTTGCAACCGATTTATTTCTGTTTCTAATTGCAACTGATTATTCTGTTTCAAAAATATATTACATGAACTAAATTAGCAACTAAATTTTTCAGTTTCAAGTATGCAACCTAATTTGCAACGAAAAATTATGTTGCAGAAAATTATTTTCTAAAAATAAAATATTACTAATATTATAAATATTTCTCAATTGTACCTAATTGAAAATTTAACTTAAATATCTTAAATCAAACAAATAAAGTCAACAAAGCTTCAAACATAACATTAAAATAAATTCCCAAATTATCATACTAAACTGTCGTGCTAAACTACGTATGCTTGAAGCCTCTAAGTCCTCGATTTGAGCATCTCTTGAAATTGCAACTGAAAATTATTTTTCATTTCCTCAAATTTAGCCTCATATGTGGATTCTAATTTTGCCGTGACTTCATCCCTCATTTTCTCAACTCTTTCGTTCAACTTATCTTCAAACTCTTGTGTCTGTGTGAAATCTCCACTTGAACATGTAGATGATGAAATCGTGCTGCTTCTCAAGATCTTCGATGCAGGAACCAACTTACCAAAGCCGTACAAACGATTCTTTACAACACCACCAGCTACATCCACCCAAGCTGTGGAATCAAAACCCTCACCTTTCTTTCGAGCAGAATAATCCTCCTAAAATGTAAATAAATAAAAAAATATTATAAGTAACTTTTCTATTTGCATTTTATAAATAATAAAAAGAGTCTTGAGATCAAAGATACACTTTCAATAGCGATCGAGTATAATTAAACATTTAGAGTGAAGTAATAAAATTAATAAAACATTTAGATTAAACTCACAAAGATTTTTTTGGACTTAGCATCCACAAACTCGCCACTGCCTTGCTTTCTCTTGTGGGTTCTAAGAAAAACGTCATCTTCTGTGATGACTTTGTCAGGATTCTTCTTTATCTGTAATAAAGACAAAGATTATTAATTTCCCCTTTATCTTCTTTATCTGTAATGACAGACTATATAAACAATAGATAAACTCTTACCAACGTAAGCTCATGTGAGGCAAAACTCTTTGAACCCCCTGAATGTTTAGTCAATCCCAAACCATTGCGGTCTGACTTACGATTATTTCTTGCTTGTTCACACTTCTTCCTAGCCTCGTCATTTGCATAGAATAGCAAATGCCGATTCCAGTCATGTTGCGTGCACCAAGATGGGTGCCCATTACGGGGAAATTGTTGTCGTCCCCTATGACACATCCGTTTGTACTGTTCACAAGCCATCGTATTCCAAATTTTTTGAACTAGTCTCCAAGAGAAGGAATGGAAACGAACCGATATTTACACCTGCACGTCCCGTTTTCCAGTCTACCCGGAAATATCGAAAAAACTATAGAAGATTTAATTGCTGTAACCAGTTTCATATCTAGGTATTCAACTAAATTGAATACCTAGGAATCGAAATTCAACAAATTCAATACCTAGGAATCGAAATTCAACAAATTCAATACCTAGGAATCAAAATTCATGGAACCTTACCTAGAGAGAGAATCAGAAAAAGGTTAGAATCAGAAAAAAAAGGGTTATCAATACCTTGTTCAATTCGGCGGAGAGGGAAGGAGATGCCTAAGACGCCGGCCCAGGAATTTCGCCGGAAAGGAGACGGCGCGGCACCACGTCGCACAGTAGCGGAGAGAGAGAGAGTGAGCGAGGGCGAGAAGAGAGAGGGGGGAAAAGAGCGGCGTTTGATGCTTTGCGGTTTGAAGGGGGTAAGAATTAGGTCGCAAAGTAAAATAAGTAATGCGGTAAAAATACACCTTATACGCTGCCGTTTTATACTTATTTTTACAATTTAATAAAATAAAAATAATTTAAGATTACTTGCAACCGAAATTTAATTGAGAATTTGAAACAGAAATTTTTCGGTTTCAAAATCCTTCACAAAATTAGGCGAGTTTCCTCCCTCCAAAATTTTTGCGGCCAATTTTTTTAAATTCAAAATATATAAATTTTATATTAATAATTGCAACTGAATTTGAAACAGAAAATTGAAACAGAAATGCATCTGTTTCAAAATCCGTTGCAACCCCGAAACATGAAGCGACAAAATGGTTTTTCGTTGCAATATGAGTTGCAATTTTAATTGTGCACGTCAATTTTCAATAAGAACTTTTTACTCTGAAACTGATTTCAATTCGATTGCAAAATTCCGTTTCAGTTGTCCTGTTCTGAAACTGATTTCAATTCGGTTGCAAAATTCCGTTTCAGTTGCCCTGTTTTCTTGTAGTGGAAGTGCCAATTTTAATTTTTGAATGTGCCGGTGTTTTTTATATTGTTGTCCAGTGAGTGTTGTTTGGATTGTTAGTTTTACTTTGTTGTTTAAAGTGCCAGTGAGTGTTATTTGGATTGCCAGTATTACCTATTTGAAGCACATTCAGATAACAATACATCACCTATATTACAATACATCAAAGACAACAATATTAAAAACAGAATTTACTACCATTAAACACTACCACTACCACTTGCACCATCATCCCCAATGTTGTCATTCAATTTGTTTTTTGGATCATATTCATTTAAAATACATTCCAAATACATTTCCAATGCCTTGTGGTGAATCCTATCAGCTTCATCAATATTGTGAGCGTTGCCAAACTCATGAGTATGATTGCTTATCCCCACGTAATCCTTATCCCTACAATTGCGTCCCTTACATGGCTCCAATGGACAACGAAATGAGGGAGTTCCATTTCCAGAAGAAGGCTGCAAAACAACAAGATGACCATAGAGGAATTTTTGGTAGCACACCATGTATATTTTTCAACTTTTGTCATCATTTGAATCACCCAAAGTTAGCTCACTAGAATTTCCCTTGCCTTTGTTCATCATGTAAATAATAATAATAATGAAAACACAATATAAATTATTAAAGGTAGAATTTTTCTTGAACTTGATATATATAAACCAACAAAATTGGACAAATTTATATAGGGTGAGTATTTGAAACCAGTCAAAAAAGTTGGTCAATGAATTCAATGCACTTACCAACTGTACACATTTATTACTCTTGGAATTCAATGGTAAGTTTGAATGCTTTTTTGACCATTAAAGACAAGCAAACTTATCATTATTTATTACTGTTGAAGGAGGTATATTCCACGAAATATACTTCCTCAATAAATATAATATCCAGTGAGTATTGTTTGGATTGTCAGTTTTACTTTGTTGTTTAAAGTGCTAGTGAGTATTATTTGGATTGCCAGTATTACTTATTTGAAGCACATTCAGATAACAATACATCACCTATATTACAATACATCAAAGACAACAATATTAAAAACAAAATTTACTACCATTAAACACTACCACTACCACTTGCACCATCATCGCCAACGTTGTCATTCAATTTGTTTTTTAGAACATATTCATTCAAAATACATTCCAAATACATTTCCAATGCCTTGTGGTGAATCCTATCAGCTTCATCAATATTGTGAGCGTTGCCAAACTCATGAGCATGATTGACTATCCCCACGTAATCCTTATCCCTACAATTGCGTCCCTTACATGGCTCCAATGGACAATGAAATGAGGGAATTCCATTTCCAAAAGAAGGCTGCAAAACAACAAGATGACCATAGAGGAATTTTTGGTAGCACACCATGTATATTTTCCAACTTTTGTCATCATTTGAATCACCCAAAGTTGGCTCACTAGAATTTTCCTTGCCTTTGTTCATCATGTAAATAATAATAATAATAAAAACACAATATAAATTATTAAAGGTAGAATTTTTCTTGAACTTGATATATATAAACCAACAAAATTGGATAGATTTATATAGGGTGAGTACTTGAAACCAGTCAAAAAAGTTGGTCAATGAATTCAATGCACTTACCAACTGTACACATTTATTACTCTTGGAATTCAATGATAAGTTTGAATGCTTTTTTGACCATTAAAGACAAGCAAACTTATCATTATTTATTACTGTTGATGGATGTATATTCCACGGAATATACTTCCTCAATAAATATAATATCCAGTGAATGTTGTTTGAAGTGCCAGTGTGTGTTATTATAAGTGCCAGCATTACTTATTTTAAGTATCAGTTTCTGTTATTTGGAGTGCCAGTGTGACGACCCTAACCCTAGACACAATTTTAGTATAACATTATATACTTTTAAAATTTATATCAACCTTATGTGT
This sequence comes from Adenophora triphylla var. japonica, assembly GCA_022495995.1. Taxonomy (NCBI): domain Eukaryota; kingdom Viridiplantae; phylum Streptophyta; class Magnoliopsida; order Asterales; family Campanulaceae; genus Adenophora; species Adenophora triphylla. Next base: position 102,593 of record JAFEMH010002229.1, read on the forward strand.
TTATTTTATATCTTTAAATTTCTTATATTAGGATAAAATGATAAGGAAATAAATAGTGTTCTAAAGAAAAAATAATAATTGGAAATAAATAAAGTAATAGAATGAAGTGGTAATAAATTGGACAAATAAAATGTTATGGGTTGGGGAATTAATTTAAAATAATGAAAGAATTTTGGTAGGGGATATTTTGGTGGGGGACAACTCCCCTAAAGCCCTCCCCTTCTCCCCTCCTTGGACCGCCCCCCCCCTCCTCCTTTATCCATTTTATACTCCTTCCTCCTTCCTCCTTCTCCTTCATTCATCCCATTTCCTTCCTAGAGAAAGACTAGAGGAACTCTATTGAAGCCCTCCATCCAAGCTTTGAATCCAAGACATTTCTTCACCAAATTCAAGTCTAGGAGCATCATTGAAGTTGGATCATCTAGGAGAATCCATCTAGCTAGAAAGATCAACCTCCCATTACAAACCCTAAGGTGAGTTATTATGACCCTTCCTTTCTTTGAATGTTCATGATCTATGGATATTTTTATTGTTATTATGATGATTGTTAATGCTTTAGAAACCTTCTTGGAAGTGGAAGAATTGATTTATGAAATGGGTGGAGTTAAATTAGGAGATTTAACTTGAAATGAAATAATGAAATGGTTGGGAACTTTATAAGAGTTGAGTGCTTGGTTAATGAAATGGAAAGAGGTTAATGTTCTTGGAAGATGATCTAGGATGTAAGAAATGGATGGAGATAGATTAATGGGATAAACTTGAATGAAGTAGTGAAATGGGTGGAAGACTTGGTGATAAATAATCTAGATCTACATGATCTTGGGTTTAGATGATTTAAGATGAGTTATGTAAGGTTAGAATCCTCCTTGGTGTTCTTAAGATTAGGGTGGATGAAAAGAAAAGGAATTGAAGTTAAGAAGAAAGAGTTAGAAATTAATTTGAGCTGGAAATCGCCTTGGGCGGTCGCCCATGGGGGCTTGGGCGGCCGCCCATCACACCAGAACTCACCATTTGCTTGAAAACCCTCTTGGGCGGTCGCCCAAGAGGTTTGGGCGGTCGCCCAAGACCCCAGAAACTTGAATTCAAATCTGAACCAGAATTTGTGTAGTAACCTTGTTTGGTCCCTTATAGATTGTGACTCCCACTTAGTAAATTGAGCTTGAACCTTCATAGAGGCCTTGTATTATTGTATAATGAAAATGTAGGAATGGTTTACGATACATAGTGGCCTTACTTACTCCATATCTTTGGTGAGTAGTTTGCAATAGAGTAGAAGCTATAGGTTTCACTATTGAGCTAATTGGTAAAGGGTATGTATCACCTTGTGGCATTAGTTCCAAGTTGTGGAATTATTGATTATATGGGTACCTTAATATCCTAAGTATGGACTAATTGGCAAGTGTTATGTGGCAACCCAAAGTGTGGATTATGTGTTATATAGTGGTGTTATATTCCAATGGTGGATTATATGGCATGTTGATTTTATGGTATCCCAAAGGTGGATTATTTGGCAAGTTATTGCATTGTTATTCCAAGTATGGATATGTTTACTATGTGGTTGTATGGTTATCCCAATTGTGGATTTATTTGTTATCATTCATATTTATTGATGATACTATGCATAGTGTATTAAATGATTATTGCACTATGGTATTGATTGGCATGAGTATACATTACCATGTTGTTATATTATTATCCCGTTTTGTGGATTATCTCAAGTATCTATTATGTGCTTGAGCGTGTTTATGTTCGGGTGGGTATGATGGATTTCAATCAATTATTGATTTGTTCAATAAGTGATTGAAGGTTCGTCATACCGGTGACCCTTCCCCACTCTGTGGCCACGGAGTGGGGCTGTGCTAACGACTGTATTGAGCATGAAGAAGCCTTTACAGACCTGTTGCGATTGTTGTAAGGAGGGACGATATTATTGTTGGATACTCTAATATAGGTATCCTTTCTTATATGGATCTCTGGGGTATGAGTCCTATAAGAGGTGAATGTGCTGGAGGCAATTCACCAAAGAGTGGAGTTTTACTCCCACGTTGTACGACTTATTGTTCAGACGGGAAAAGGTAAACTGAGGTAACGTAATGTGTTTACCGCTTTCATAATGTGTTATGTGCTACCATGCTATGTGTTGCATCTTGTTTTGCATCTTGCTGCATTCATAATAGCTCATTGAGATTTATTCTCACCCCTCTCCCTTTACTGTTTTAGATTCCGAGACAGGTGGACCGACCAAGTAAGGGCGGAAAGGAGTTTAGAAGTGGTATTTTGGGAATTGTCGGGTTATGTATAGGTTGGTATAGAAAGTGTACGTTGGTATAATTCATTTGTGGAATTGTATTTATAAATCTTTACTTTATGTTATAACCGAGGCCCTTTTGTAATTAAAACCGTTCCTTACTTTCTAAGTTAGTCAATTATTTCCCCGTTGTGAAAAGGTGTAGACTTATTTTGAAAATGGTTATAATACTTATATTTATTTTGGAAGTTTAAATAAAGATTTTTAAAAGTTTTTGATATTTGGGTAAGTTCGAGGACGCTCCAGCTTGGGACACGTGTAGGTCCCGGGTTGGGGTCCTCACAGTTGGTATCAGAGCTCGGTTAGAATTCTCGGGTAGAGTCTAGCTGAGTGAGAGTGTGCGATAACTTACGTCGAGAGTTTAATGCAGGAATTGTTCAAGGACAGAAAATGATATTAACCAACCAAGGAATCAAGGAAAGGTGAGTCTTGGAAAGATAGATTCTTCCACCATCATTTGAGGTATTTTACCTGTCTCAGGAGTTAGGGTTCATACTTCTATAAATCCCTGTTCATTCGTTCTCACGTGGCATTACATTTCATCTTTTATTTGCATAATTGGCCTAAGAGTTGCCTTATGTGTTGGAGGTTCTACTCCGATGGGGTCGTACCTCGAATCATCCTTAATTATCTTGGTAATTGTGATTAAGTGGGCATGTATTGCCGGTGGATTTGGGCGAGTTACCTATCCGTGAATAATCATTATGTTAACCTGAATTATTTGAGTAGTTGTTGTGTTTGAGGAGGACTGTCGCAAGAAGCGAGTCTCCTTATCCATGTTTGATTTGCCTCCGTGTGTGGTAGAGGCGGATGAGTCATTATTTGCTATTTTATCATATATGCATAAATGTCGAAAGTATGGCCTAAGGAATGTGAAGATTATTTGGGTTGTGTGTTATCTTTGATTTAAAGGAACCTTGAGTTATCTCATGTACGGTAGTAAATGAATTTGTGAACTCTTAGTTGAGGATAGGTATATGGTCTAATTAAGAGTGATTTATGGTTGTGTAACTTGCGTGAGTATTCTTACATTGGTGTCTCGTGGGGAGACTAGATATATGAGACTAGTATTGAAAGTGATAGTCTAAGTGGGATTATATGAGTTATAAATATCGCGAGTACGAGATCTTATAGAACTAATATGTCTACGCTTATGTGCTATTAGTTGACTAAGTGGTGTTTTCTATGTAAGTTTCAAATTGGGTTTCATCAGGTATCATACCCGGATATTGAGATTTTGAGTTGCTATAAAGTACTATTTTGGTATTCGGATTCCTAGATAGAGGACACTAATTGGGATGATGGACTTGATGATTCATCTTGGGAAAGTAATTGATAAAGAAGATAATTAGTTTAGCGACTCTTAGTAAGGATAAATTAGTACTATATTTAGAAAAGATGATACTTGGTGGATAATTGTAGATTATGGAGATCTCAAATTAGTAACTGTGAGGAATAAGTATTCGTTATCACTTGTTGATGATTTGTATGACTGATTTTAGAAACTAGTAGGATACTCAATGGTTATTAGTTGAATTTTTCGAGTGTTACAATTACAGTGAAAATTTGTTCTGAGGATATACTTAAGACAACATTTGTATTTAATATGACCGTTTTGATTTGTGGATTGTGTATTAGTTATGGGAAAGTAAATAGAGTAAATGCGAAGAAGTATAATAGATGTAATTATTGGTGACTTGTAGGATCAACTTCAGGAATTGGTAAAATATGTGTATGGGTTGTTTTGAGAGATGATTATCATTAGTGGAGAAAATAAAATGAGGATAAATCTTATTGGAAGGCAGGATACTTTAGGATGATTATACCCTATAGACCGACTTAGTTGCGTGACTCATATGAGGAATTAGTGTGATGTTTGGTAGGTATGGGCGTTATGTGAATTTGAGTTGTTGATGGTTATCGAGAGGTAAGTTAGTTACAGTACTATTAAGGTGTAATCGCAATTTGAGGATGATTTACCAAGTTTATAATCTTAATGATTGTTTTAGTGTTATTTATCGGGATAGTATTAGTATTGCAAGATTTTGTTTTCTTATAAAGAATTTAACTAAGTATAAATATTATGAGTGGTGGCTATACTATAAATAGAGGTCGAACAAGAATATCATGTTAAAAAAAAAAATAAATAAAAAAATTTAAATGTGTTTTAGAACTTGGGATTTTATATTGGACATCTGTGTGAGTATTTGTGCCCTTCGGGGATAGTATGATTTAATAAGGTCAATGAACAGTCTTTGGTGTGCATTAAAATCATGAGTAATTTAATTATCTACCACTTTGGTATGGGACGGTTGTAGATAATTAGATCACTCGAGTTATTTTGTTAACGTATCAAAATTTTTAAATATTTCTTAAAGATTTTGAGTGGTTTAGTTAATTAAAACTGGTATGGGACAGTTTTAAATAAATAAACCATTCGAGTCTCACTGGACCTCTTTTTATCTATCCTTTGGAATTTTGAAAGATGTTGTGAATTTCAGAAAGACTTGGTATCCTAAAGATGTAAATTGTGCAGAAGCTAGTGGAAAGGCAACTTAGTTTCCCTAGAATGATTAACTGTATTCAAGTTTTGATCAGAGAAATGATTTGATAAATGTGGGGTTGTTATTGTGTCGGTCGCAATAGACTCGGTTTTGTTTTGGAGTTGGATCGGCTCCGTTGTGGGCGGCCAACCCTTCAATTTGAATATTGATTTGTCACTAGGCATGAACATAATTGGAATATTGAATGGTGATAATAGAAAGTTGAATTGTATTTTCTCCTCGTTATATATAGCCTGATGAGAGGTTTATTGATGAAGTTCTCATATATGTTAGGGGAATCGTTTAGTTGTATAAACCCCATAGTATTAAATAGATTGGATAGACATCGTTCGGGAAGGTCCTTTTGGGAAGGTAGGAATGCTATTAAGTTTATCAAGGTAAAAAGTTGAGGAATCATTACTTGTTGTTGATGATATGCTACGGGCATGAACAATGGATGTTAGTAGTCATTAGTACGTATGGTTACCAGTGGTTGAGTGCGTATAATAGTAGTTATCATTCTAGCATTGAAATAAAACCGTATGAGGCATAGTTTGGGAAGAAAATATCGATCTCTAATTTGTTGGGGTGAGTTTGGAGAGGCAAGGCCTAAGGTAAATTGGCGCCAAAGTTCGTTAACCATTTGAAGCTTTAGAAATGGTTGGTGATTTGATTTATAGGCGGGCTTGGAGAAGCTTATAGAGTAATTGAAGTTTTAATGAGATAATGACGTGTATTTGGTGACATAAGTTGTAATACTTTTATTTAATTATATTTTCATTGAGATCGTGAAAATTCGTGATAGTGATATTTGTATAGTATGCTTGGATCATTAAGTGGTAATATCGTATTATTAAGGGAATTAGAAAATTTTGGGGAAAGAATCACAAATTGAAGAGACTATATGGGAATTGGAGTCTGAGGTATACATAAGTAACCGAGGCGGATTGAACATTAAGGTAGTGACAGTCAAAATTCGGGACGAATTTTCTTTAAGGGGGAGTGAGTGTGACGACCCTAACCCTAGACACAATTTTAGTATAACATTATATACTTTTAAAATTTATATCAACCTTATGTGTTTATTTTATATCTTTAAATTTCTTATATTAGGATAAAATGATAAGGAAATAAATAGTGTTCTAAAGGAAAAATAATAATTGGAAATAAATAAAGTAATAGAATGAAGTGGTAATAAATTGGACAAATAAAATGTTATGGGTTGGGAATTAATTTAAAATAATGAAAGAATTTTGGTAGGGGATATTTTGGTGGGGACAACTCCCCTAAAGCCCTCCCCTTCTCCCCTCCTTGGACCGCCCCCCCCTCCTCCTTTATCCATTTTATACTCCTTCCTCCTTCCTCCTTCTCCTTCATTCATTCCATTTCCTTCCTAGAGAAAGACTAGAGGAACTCCATTGAAGCCCTCCATCCAAGCTTTGAATCCAAGACACTTCTTCACCAAATTCAAGTCTAGGAGCATCATTGAAGTTGGATCATCTAGGAGAATCCATCTAGCTAGAAAGATCAACCTCCCATTACAAACCCTAAGGTGAGTTATTATGACCCTTCCTTTCTTTGAATGTTCATGATCTATGGATATTTTTATTGTTATTATGATGATTGTTAATGCTTTAGAAACCTTCTTGGAAGTGGAAGAATTGATTTATGAAATGGGTGGAGTTAAATTAGGAGATTTAACTTGAAATGAAATAATGAAATGGTTGGGAACTTTATAAGAGTTGAGTGCTTGGTTAATGAAATGGAAAGAGGTTAATGTTCTTGGAAGATGATCTAGGATGTAAGAAATGGATGGAGATAGATTAATGGGATAAACTTGAATGAAGTAGTGAAATGGGTGGAAGACTTGGTGATAAATAATCTAGATCTACATGATCTTGGGTTTAGATGATTTAAGATGAGTTATGTAAGGTTAGAATCCTCCTTGGTGTTCTTAAGATTAGGGTGGATGAAAAGAAAAGGAATTGAAGTTAAGAAGAAAGAGTTAGAAATTAATTTGAGCTGGAAATCGCCTTGGGCGGTCGCCCATGGGGGCTTGGGCGGCCGCCCATCACACCAGAACTCACCATTTGCTTGAAAACCCTCTTGGGCGGTCGCCCAAGAGGTTTGGGCGGTCGCCCAAGACCCCAGAAACTTGAATTCAAATCTGAACCAGAATTTGTGTAGTAACCTTGTTTGGTCCCTTATAGATTGTGACTCCCACTTAGTAAATTGAGCTTGAACCTTCATAGAGGCCTTGTATTATTGTATAATGAAAATGTAGGAATGGTTTACGATACATAGTGGCCTTACTTACTCCATATCTTTGGTGAGTAGTTTGCAATAGAGTAGAAGCTATAGGTTTCACTATTGAGCTAATTGGTAAAGGGTATGTATCACCTTGTGGCATTAGTTCCAAGTTGTGGAATTATTGATTATATGGGTACCTTAATATCCTAAGTATGGACTAATTGGCAAGTGTTATGTGGCAACCCAAAGTGTGGATTATGTGTTATATAGTGGTGTTATATTCCAATGGTGGATTATATGGCATGTTGATTTTATGGTATCCCAAATAGTGGGATTATTTGGCAAGTTATTGCATTGTTATTCCAAGTATGGATATGTTTACTATGTGGTTGTATGGTTATCCCAATTGTGGATTTATTTGTTATCATTCATATTTATTGATGATACTATGCATAGTGTATTAAATGATTATTGCACTATGGTATTGATTGGCATGAGTATACATTACCATGTTGTTATATTATTATCCCGTTTTGTGGATTATCTCAAGTATCTATTATGTGCTTGAGCGTGTTTATGTTCGGGTGGGTATGATGGATTTCAATCAATTATTGATTTGTTCAATAAGTGATTGAAGGTTCGTCATACCGGTGACCCTTCCCCACTCTGTGGCCACGGAGTGGGGCTGTGCTAACGACTGTATTGAGCATGAAGAAGCCTTTACAGACCTGTTGCGATTGTTGTAAGGAGGGACGATATTATTGTTGGATACTCTAATATAGGTATCCTTTCTTATATGGATCTCTGGGGTATGAGTCCTATAAGAGGTGAATGTGCTGGAGGCAATTCACCAAAGAGTGGAGTTTTACTCCCACGTTGTACGACTTATTGTTCAGACGGGAAAAGGTAAACTGAGGTAACGTAATGTGTTTACCGCTTTCATAATGTGTTATGTGCTACCATGCTATGTGTTGCATCTTGTTTGGCATCTTGCTGCATTCATAATAGCTCATTGAGATTTATTCTCACCCCTCTCCCTTTACTGTTTTAGATTCCGAGACAGGTGGACCGACCAAGTAAGGGCGGAAAGGAGTTTAGAAGTGGTATTTTGGGAATTGTCGGGTTATGTATAGGTTGGTATAGAAAGTGTACGTTGGTATAATTCATTTGTGGAATTGTATTTATAAATCTTTACTTTATGTTATAACCGAGGCCCTTTTGTAATTAAAACCGTTCCTTACTTTCTAAGTTAGTCAATTATTTCCCCGTTGTGAAAAGGTGTAGACTTATTTTGAAAATGGTTATAATACTTATATTTATTTTGGAAGTTTAAATAAAGATTTTTAAAAGTTTTTGATATTTGGGTAAGTTCGAGGACGCTCCAGCTTGGGACACGTGTAGGTCCCGGGTTGGGGTCCTCACAGCCAGTCTTACTTATTTGCAGCTTCAGCCACTGTCTTGTTATTGAAGTGCCAGTTTTAATTTTTGAATGTGCCAGTGTTTTTTATAATATTGTCCAGTGAGTGTTGTTTGGATTGTCAGTTTTACTTTGTTGTTTGAAGTGCCAGTGAGTGTTATTTGGAGTGCCAGTATTACTTATTTGAAGTACCAGTATTTCCAATATAATATGCCAGCATCTGTTTTTTCAATGTTATTGCCAATCTAATTTTTTATTTTTATTTGCAGCAAGCCATATTGATATTACTTCATCACTGCTGGGTATAAAAGCAAAGACATGGGAAGAACTGTATCAATTGTACAAGGATCATTCCAATGCATTGGGATTCAGTGTTAAAATGACAACCTCGCGTGTCTCTAAGAAAATATCAAGGCCAATAGATAAATATTTTATGTGTTCATGCCAAGGATACACACAAAGAGGAAATGAAATTGATGTTCCAGCTCCAATAGAAGTCGGTGAAGTAGAGATTCCATCTCCATTGGAAAGAATTGAAAACCCAAAGAGGAAATTGAGGAAAAAGAAAGCCCCTTCTAAAAGGACAGGTTGTCAGGCTCTTATGAGAGTAAAATTGTGAATTAAGGAAGACTTTTATGTGGTTGCACGACACGAAACTGAACACAACCATGAGATGACAAGGCCAGAATGGAACCACTTCAAGCGTAGCGAGAGGTCGATATCAGAAGCTACAGGAAAAATAATATAGCAATTTGAAGAATCTGGCATCAAGCCAACTGATTGATTTAATGTTTTGGCAAAAACAGCTGGTGGGGAAGAATATGTTGGGCATACAAGAAGAGATCATATTAACTTTGTACAGAGATTGAGAATGGAAAAAATAGAAATGGGCGGTGCACAAACTATAGTTGATAGACTGAGCCAAATTCAGGATGAAGGATTCTACTTCAAAATGCAGTTTCGGGAAGAAAGTAGACTCAGTACTTTTTTTTTGGAGAGATGGTATGATGAGGGAAGATTATGAATTGTATGGGGATGTTGTTGTGTTTGATACAACTAATGACACAAATAAATACAATTTGATTTGTGCACCAATAGTTGGGGTGAACAACCATTGGAACACTGTGATGTTTGGTTGTGCTTTCTTAACAAATGAAAAGACAGAAACATTTGCTTGGCTTCTCAAAGAATTTGTAAAATCAATGGGTGGAAAAGAACCAAAAACAATTTTCACCGATTAAAACTTTGCAATGTCGAAAGCGATTGAAGAGGTAACTTTTATTTTATTTCCAATGTTTCATTTATTGTTTTTTTTACTATGTTACTGTTAATTTAATAGTAGGTGATTTGTAACAACTTTTTATATGTGCCAATGCATGTGTTAGTATGTGCCAGTACATGTTTTAGACAGTACCAGTACTTGTGTTAGTAAGTGCCAGTACATGTTTTAGACAGTGCCAATACTTGTCTTATTAAGTGCCAGTTCATGTTTTAGACAGTGCCAGTACTTGTGTTAGTAAGTGCCAGTTCATGTATTATATTGTACTAGTGTTAGATTTATATGCACTTGTATTTATAATTGCCACTGTTTGACTATATTATAAATTATTGACATATTTTTGAGGGAAGAACAAGACATAGGTTATGCTTATGGCACATTCAACAAAATGCTATAGCACACTTTGGATAACTAAAGACAGATGAAGAATTTAAAAAGGAATTCAACAATTGCTTGAGAGGATGTAGTGATGAATCTGAGTTTGAAAATTGTTGGCATTCAATGCTAGAAAATAGAAGCACGTCCCTAACACAATTCTTTGATATATTCAATGAGACGGTAAAACATTGGAGAAGTATGGAGCAACGAAAGGAATTTGATTCAATAAACTCAAAGCCTCGCTCAGAAATACATGGAGCTTTAATAAGACATGCAAGGGAGGTTTACACGGAGGAAATATTCAGATTTTTTGAGAATGAGGTCAAGGCAGCTTTTGCTGCAAAGTTTAATATTGGCTTTTGCTTAGATGAAAACAACAAGTTGTTTGATGTTTCTCATGAGAACCATCCAGAAAAGTTTGAAAGGGTACTTTTCTCGCGAAATAATGAAAAGATAACTGTCAACTGTACATGCAATCATTTTAGTGAGATCGGTTGGTTGTGCTTTCATTGCATTAAGGTTCTCAACTTGACAAATATTGATCGGATACCGAAAGAGTACATTAAAAAAAGGTGGACAAAGACAGCCAAATCAAATATATGGAATAAAACTTACCAAGGTATATCGACTACTCCAACTGAGCAACACAATTCAATTCCTTGGAAACAACAAATGGCGAGAAAGTACTACGATTTAATGATGACATGCCATGAAAACAGTGATGCAATAAGAATTCTAGAAGATGGGTTTAATAGAGATACATTGCTAGTACAAGAAATACTCTCCCGAAAAGTACAAGGTGTTGGACCAATAACAAGTGAAAATAATAGTGCTTCAACAAGCACAACATTCATTGCACCTACAGTGACGGATCCAGTACGTGCAGATACAAAAGGTAGAAAAAGAAAACCTAAAACAAAGTTTGAACGGAGAAAACTAATTACTAATGAATATGGTTCGAAGACCCCGAATGAACACTTGATTTGATATTTTTGTAACCAAACTTTATTGTTTTCACACTGTTACAACTGATTATATTATAATTTTTTAATTAGTGCCAGTTTTTGATATTAAATATGTCAGTGTTTGTTATTGAATGTGCCAGTGTTTAATATTTGAAGTACTAGTGATGACTGGTTCTGTTTATTAAATATATTGCCAGTACACAGGTTTTGTATTGCCATTCTTTGTTATTGAATGTGCCAGACCTGGTTGTGTACACTGGTTTTTTGTAGTTTAATATTAACATTGCCAGCTTCAGTATATAAAAATACCAGCATCAATGTAACAAAATGCCAGTATCATTGTTTAAATGTGCCAGTGTTTATTAAATATATTGTCAGTACACAGGTTTTGAAGTGCCAGTGTTTTTCATTGAATGTGCCAGGCCTGGTTGTGTACACTGGTTTTGTAATACAATATTTTAAAGTGCTAGCATCAGTGTATAGAAATGCCAGTATCAATGTAACAAAGTGCCAGCATAATTGTTTAAATGTGTCATTATCAGTGTATAGAATTTGATTCAGATTTTTTGAGAATGAGGTCAAGGCAGCTTTTGCTGCAAAGTTTAATATTGACTTTTGCTTAGATGAAAACAACAAGTTGTTTGATATTGCTCATGAGAACCATCCATAAAAGTTTGAAAGGGTACTTTTCTCTCGAAATAATGAAAAGATAACTGTCAACTGTACATGAAATCAAATAGTGATAAGTTTGTCTGTAATGGTAAATACATTAAATATGCCAGTGTATGTTATTGAATGTGCCAGTATTTAATATTTGAAGTACCAGTGATGCCTGATTCTGTTTATTAAATATATTGCCAGTACACAGGTTTTGTATTGCCAGTCTTTGTTATTGAATGTGCCAGTATCAATGTAACAAAGTGCCAACATAATTATTTAAATATGCCATCATCAGTTTATAAAAGTGGCAGCATCAGTGTTTCAAAAGTGCCAGTGTTGTTTTTCAATAGTACCAACATTGCATCAATAAAAATGTTAAAAATAACACTAATTCACTTATAAAAAACAATAATTCAAATACAAACAATTCTAATTGAAGAATTATTAAAACTAATTCATTGTTTTGTTGTTGCTTTTCTAGTTCTATACTTCTTCCCAGCCCTCATATCATCATCTAATTTTTTCTTCTTTTCTACCTCTTTCTTTTCTTCGTCTTCTTCTTCTTCTTCTTCTTCTTCTTCTTCTTCTTCTTCTTCTTCTTCTTCTTCTTCTTCTTCTTCTTTTCTTCTTCTTTCTTTTTTTCTTCTTCTTCTTTCCTTTTCTTTTCTTCTTCTTCTTCATTCTTCTTCAAGGCTTCTCTTTTATCACTTGAAAATAACCCTATCTGCTTCAGTAAATGATGCCGTTCAGTATTAATATCACAGAGAAGTAAGCTTGCTAGAATCTCGGCCCTCATACGCACTCTTGATGAATTATCACACAACTCAGGGCATGAGTAAATTGCACCATTAAATTTTCTCATTTCAGCCATTATGTATACTCCTCAGTCATTATTACCACAATTGTTTTTCAAAATCCATTCAACTTGCATATGCTCAAACTGAAACTTCGATATATTTGCAGCACTTGGATGATTTATGTGATTTAAGAAGTGTTTGAAGGGTGCTTGCTGCAAAAAAAAAAAGTAAAATTAATATGGAAGTTTTGGTAAAGAAAATAACAAAAAAAAACAATTCAATAAATAATATTACCATGCTATGAGCAAGTTTTGGCACGTTCTGTCTCTTCCAATCATTCATTGGCAAGTTGTCAAGATACTGAATTGATTGACTCTCAGTATTGACAACAAAAAGTGTGTAATGGCCACTATTGTTGTCACCTCTATAGCAGGGCAAGAAGAACTGTGAGAAAATAAGTACCAATATTAGAGTTTGAAAGTACCAGCATCAATTGTTTGAAAGTGCCAGTATTATATTTTCACAGTGCCAGTATCAATTGTTTCCTACTGCCAGTACACGTGATCTATTATACCAGTGTATTGATTAATAAGTGCCAGTACATGTATGTATAAAATGACAATGCATACCAATTTAACTTCACTCAAATCAGCTCCCTCATCATCATTAAAATTAATATCAATCCAATGTTTTAAACAATCAGTGATTTCTTGCCCAGCTTTTGATATAATATCGGCAGAACTCTTCGTTGTACGTTGAATCCAAGCAACCTGTATAGCACATTAATAACATCAAATTTAAAAATGCACACAAATATAATTTAATTAACAAACAATCATAGATAATATAATTTTTGAATGTACTAGCATCATAGATAAAGGACTTACACAATGACTAAGCCCAAACATAAACTTCTTCATTCTACCAGACTTTCGCTCCATATTATTAAGAAGTATAACCCAACAATCGATAGTATTTGAAGTTATTTCCGTGTCTTCATCCAAGCTCAAAATATCTTCAAGCGTTAAGCTATGGAACATTGTGTAAATAGGATCGCAATTGCTATAGAAGAAAAATAAATTAGTAAATGCTTTTACGTACAAGTGTATACATTCATAAAAGGTGCCATTGTTTGGGTATTGATAAATTTATAGCTTACTCCTTAAGATTTCTTGAAAAGTGTGTAGACATGCACATGTCAACAATCTCCTTTCTCAGCTTCAACATCGGTCGCAAAACATCAGCGTTGTTAATCATAAATCGAGAACAGTATACAAATTCCTCGTTAGCTTCCCCACAATCCAGTATGCACCCTACGTTCAACATCTCATAACAACTCCTAAAGCTGCTCTTATTTATATTCGCAATAATGTTTTCAACATCTCTAACAATCTGTTCATCATCATCATTTATCTCTCGAAAAATCTCATTAAATTGCTGTTCTTTCTGCTCTGTATGTTCTCTTCTTTTCTCACCAGATACCTGAGATAAAAGGTCAAATGATGGAATTGAACCTTTTCTTTTCTTTCCCATATCAGCTTTTGTTGTCTTCAAAATGTCTGAAACAATATTGTCAATCTCAGAAAAATATTCCTCGTTAAAAATATCATCTTCTACTTCCTCCCCCTCCCCCTTCCCCTTCCCCTCATTCTCTTTCTCTTTCCGCGTCTCATCTGCTGCATTTTTTCCCTTATCCTTCTTGATACATTTAAGTCTTTCAATGTGTGCATGAACAGCATTATCAAGGTCCTTCCTCAATATATCCCATGACTCCTTAGCAGCATACATCAATGAAAAATAGTAAGAATGAGTTCAATTGTGCCAGTTTCAGATTGCAATTGTGCCAGTCCAAGTAATCAATAGTGCCAGAGCAGCAAAAAATTTGTGCCAGTGTGTGTATTTTAAGTGCCAGTACATGTTATTCATTGTACCAGTGTAAGTAATCAATAGTGCCAGTATAAGAAATTCAAAGTACCAGTGTAAGTAATCAATAGTGACAGTACTTACATTGCTTGACTCTGCATTTCTTTCCTTTGCGCCACTTTCAATCCTTAACGGAATATATTCTTCCTCAAACTCACTGGGTACTTTCTCCACAAAATCGTCTTCAACTCTACTTATAGGATAAACTTGCTGTCCATAAAAAATTAATTTTTCCCAACCAACTTTCGCTTCAGAATCAATCCTCACTTTGAATTTTTCAGCATTCCAATGATTAATCAAAGGGAGAACAGTTGATTCTTTCACCCCTTGAAATGGAAATCTTTGAAGGTAAGCAATCACCAACACCATCACACATTCACTACAGTTTTTTGAATTCTTTTTTTGATTCTTAAACCTCGATACACCCTCACATAATTTGTTCAAAACATATTGACACCAATCAAACTTGCTTATCTGTGAAACGTCTTCTATAATACTTAGCAGTGACACATCAATTATTTTCATAACTACCGGGGCAAGAAAAATTCCAACAACAAATAGCACAAACAAGCGTTTAAATTCATTCCCACCTTGATGTAACTCAGAAATGCGTTCCAAAAGTTTATAGGCAGGAAGACCATCTTTAGTACGCCCAAATTCTTCAAAATATCAATTTCTCAATTCCATATTTATGCTCGATGATCGATTTACCTTAGCCTTTGCAACATTCCTAGGTAGACAAAATATATCATAAACATCTGATGTTGTAATAACATATTTCTCTGATGAATTAATTTGTTGTATCCTTGTTATTGGTTCAAATCTCTCAACAAGAAACTGAACAAGCCTAAGCGACAATACCTTATCCTCAAGACTCAACAAAGATCCAAATCCAATAGCCCTAACATCTCTCTTCTGGTCTGGAGTTAAACAGAGCTCAACAAGTCTTTTAGGAGTACACGAATGCTCAAATTTATCACCCCCTTTAGAATTCTTACTAGTGATATCAAAATCATCATCATCCACAACTCTTTTACGCTTTGATAGAACTGAAAATAAATATCAAAAAACATTACATCAGTGTCAGTAGTATGATTTCAAAGTGCCAATGTTATGATTTCAAAGTGCCAGTGTTATGATTTCAAAGTGCCAGTGTTATGGTTTCAAAGTGCCAGTGTTACGGTTTCAAAGTGCTAGTGTTATCTATAGTTCCAACATTTGCTTATGTTTGCAATTAAATGTGAAAGTGCAACTGTTTCGATAGTGCAAGTGCAAGTAAAGGTGACAGTGCAACGGTTTCAAAGTGCCATACTTAGGGTTTCAATAGTGCCAACATTTGCTTATGTTTGCTTGTGTTTTCTAAAGTACCAGTATCACGAACATAATGTGTCAATGCATCAATCCATAACAATAGGTGAAAATCGAAGAAAAATATGACTGAAAACAAGTAAAATCATACCTTCGTTACGCTGCTTGCTCCTGATTTCTTTGGCTTGGCCGGTCATAATGTCGGATAAGAAGTAAAAATACGAATGAAAACAGTTCGGAGATGAAGAAAATCGCTGGAAATTGTTGAAGAACAATGAGGAACTTGATGAAGAACAATGACGAAAAATTGAATTGAAGGGCACAAATGACGAAAGGAAAAATCAAATAAGCCGCGAGAAATTGAACCAGACCGAAAAAGCGTATGAACCGTCCGTTAAATTGAACCGCGGGTGAAAAACACATTTTTTGTTAAGCTTAACAAAACACGCGTTTTTTTTTTTAAAAAGATTTTTGCTATTTTGAAACAATGTTCTACGGAAATAATTAGTAAATGTAGGGGGTAGACATGTCCAAATAGAACCGGGAGCCGACGGAACCGACGGGTAGAATCGAAACCGGGAACCGGCGAGAATCGAGAATCGGCGAGAACCGGGAATCGAACGTAACCGGGAACCGGATTGAAACGGTTGAATACGAATCCACCATATTGGAAACCGAGGAACCGGCAGTTTCGGAACCGGGAATCGACGATTGATCAAGGTAAGTTAAATGTAATATTTAGCATTTATTTAGTATTTGTACTTGTAGTGTAGTGTTGTTTTATTTAACTTAGACTAGAATTTAGATAAATGTTGTAATATTTAGCGTATTTACTATCTTAAGAGGTTTGAATTAAAAAAAAAAAGTTAGATTGTGATGGAACCGGTGAAACCGTTGAAACCGAAACCGAAATTGATGGATAAAATCGAAAATCAAAAATCGGATTAATATGATTCGAATACGGTTCCGACTATTTGAAAATCGAAAACCGACGATTCCGAAATCGAGAATCGAAATCGTTTGAACATGTCATGTCTAGTAGGGGGTGAGCATTCTTTTAATTGGTTAAATTATGACATTTGACTTTGTTATATAAAGGAGAAAAAACACATAATTAACGAACTTTCCACAATGTTCTTCCCTTGTGTAGAAAACGAAAACCGGAACCATCTAGAACCGTGCGGCACTTTCCATTTCCCCTCCATTCCTTCACGATCCAGAAACTTCCCTATTCCCGTATAAATTCCGCCCAAAACCCCTCTATTCTCATTCAGAAACCGCAAAGATCATTGAAAAAATCTCAGAATCTACACTTCAGATTATAAAATCGCCGGCAAAATTCAGTTCCCAAGGAAACGAAAGATGGACATCCGACTAATGGGCCTCGACAATCCCCTCCTCCACACTCTCCACCACATCCTTGACGGTGCCAACGACGAATCCACCGACAAGTCATCAACCAGCGCTCCCACTCGCACCTACGTTCGCGATGCCAAGGCAATGGCCGCCACACCGGCTGACGTCAAGGAGTATCCTAACTCATACGTGTTTATCGTGGATATGCCGGGACTTAAGTCTGGCCAGATCCAAGTTCAGGTTGAGGACGACAATGTGTTGTTGATCAGCGGAGAGAGGAAGCGTGAGGAGGAGAAAGAAGGGGCTAAGTACGTGAGAATGGAAAGGAGGATCGGAAAATTCATGAGGAAATTCGTGTTGCCGGAGAATGCGGATACGAATAAGATCTCGGCGGTTTGTCAGGATGGAGTGCTTACTGTTACCGTTGAGAAGCTACCGCCGCCGGAGCCGAAGAAGCCCAAAATGATCGAGGTTAAGATTGC
This sequence comes from Adenophora triphylla var. japonica, assembly GCA_022495995.1. Classification (NCBI taxonomy): domain Eukaryota; kingdom Viridiplantae; phylum Streptophyta; class Magnoliopsida; order Asterales; family Campanulaceae; genus Adenophora; species Adenophora triphylla. The sequence continues at coordinate 120,259 of JAFEMH010002229.1, forward strand.
TTAAACGGCCCTTCACATGAAGTAAAACCTCCGTTTCGTTTTCCGATGAATCTAATAATGTTTTTTTTTTTGTAAACTTTGGTTTGGTTTGGTTTTTCTCTGGTTGTTTGTAACGGAGATGAAGAGTTCCTAGATGTGTAGGTGTTTGTAACCACCTATCTATGGTGTTGCTCTGTTTTGATCTGAAGTGAATCAACGGTGTGACTTTGGTTTGGTTTTCTCTGGTTGGTTTGGTTTTTGTAGTGACTTTGGTTTGGTTTTTCTCTGGTTGTTTGTAACGGAGACGAAGAGTTGTAGAAGTGTACTCTCTCCGTTATAACTCCAAAGAAATTGGGGTGACAAATTGTTAATAATTAGATATTGTGATTAAAACAACTTGAGTTATATAAATAAAAAAATATTAAAAAAAATTTATTTTGGAAGTGTGATTTTTTAAATGAAACATTTAAAATGAAAAATTTTACATAAATGCATGCACAAATATATTCCTCCCCTTTTACTCTTATAATCCAGCCAAAATCTTACAAAAAAAAAAATGTGTTTTTTTCTTAAGATTAGAAAAAATATGTTTTGATTCTCCTGCTATTGTCAATGTTAGAGTAATAAAGTATTAGTTTAAAAAGTGTCAATGCATATATTATTAAAGTTTCAGTGTAAAAAAGTGTTAGTGTAACAAAGTGTCATTGTAAAGAGTCCAAGTGCATGTATTATTAAGTGTATGTGTTAGTGCAAAAAATTATCAGTGTTAGTTTAACAATGTGCCCGTGTTAGTTTAACAAAGTGCCAGTTTAAAGATTGTCAGTGCATGTATAATTAAGTTTTTAGTGTAGGGTAAAAAAGTGTAACAATGTGCCAGTGTTAGTGTAAAAAAGTGAAGTGTTAGTATAACAAAGTGTCAGTGTTAGTGTAACAAAATGTCAATGTAAATAGTGTCAATGCATGTATTATTAAGTTTCAGAGTAGGTTAAAATGTGTCATTGTTAGTATAAAAAAGTGTCAGTGCGAAGAGTGTCAGTGAATGTATTATTAAATGCCAGTGTAAAAATGATTTTTTCTTAAGCTTAGAAAAAACGTGTTTTTTATAAGACCAACTCTATAATCAAGGGTATTAAGATTTAAAATATTCTTATAACTAGGTATAAAATTATTTTTTTCACATTTTTTTCATTTTTTTAAAAAAAATAATAATAAAAAACTGATAGTTTATTAAAAAAATCTTCTCATATATAAGACTATTTATAATTAGGTATAAGATATTTATTTTTTCACAATTTTTTATATATTTTACAAAAATAATAAAATACACTCCTATACTTAAGGTTATAAGATTGAAATTATTACTATATCTAGATATAAGAGTCATTTGTTAACTCAAATTTTGAAAAAATAACTAATATACCTTGAGTCCAAATCCTCTGTACCACAAACATGTGCCATGCTCTGTGCCGTCAATAAAAATGTAACACGTGGCAGACTCTTTGTTAAATTTTTAACCCAGTTAATTAACGAGATGTGGAGAAAATTGGAAAGCAAATATTTACTCAACATTAACGTCGATTTCCTAATCTCAGTAGAAATCAGATTGAATGCAATTTCTTTCTCCTCCAACTTAATTTTTTGGATCGCAACCGACAAAGAAACTATTTTCCTTCTTTCCTTGACCGGAAAACCATTCTCACATTGATCAAGGTATTGCGTTGGCAACTCGCCCTAAACCTGTTTGATCAAATGCCTCAACAATAAGAGCTCCTCCGCATTGCCGAAGCTTATGTCAATCGATGAAGCAACTAAACTAATGATGTTAATCTTTAATCTGGGGATAAGCAACCATGCTCTTAAGGTGAACATGAATGTAAACTACATTCATGAATGTTGTTTGATCTGTAATCATCCATCTGTGTAGTTTGCATATAACATGTTGGTTTGTTATGTTCATCATTAGTTTAATGAAATGCATGTATTATTACTAAGTGATACTATTGTAACAATTTTGAATATACTGAAATTTGGTGTGAACTTTAATGAATAATATATTTGATCAAATATCTATAACCCGCTTTTAACATGTTCAACCAAATGCCTCAACCAATGAATTTGATTTATACCCACAATAACTGGACTAAGAACTACTCTTTTTTTTTTTGATACCCAGGTTCCCAGCTTTGCCGGACTAATCCTGGACCACCAGGTACCGGCCCCTCAGTAAACTGGCGGATGTACTAATGGTGTTCTAGAGAAGTGGTTCTCATATTAACCTTACTGTATCCAACTTCAAATAATGAAAAATTGGTGGCAAGGCAATGCTAATTGCTTTAGGAAGCGAGCCAGTAAGAGAAAATAACAAATTTTCACAAGCACGAAGCAAGATGCCATCATCATTAACAAGCATGTGTCACGGTTAGTTGCAACAAAAAATATCATGAAGACAATAATGTTTGAGGCACGACATAGGTTGGGCTTCCGTGGAAGAGTAGTGTTTTTCCTTTTGCTGTAGTTTTTGTACAAAAAGTGTAAAAAAATAGTGTAATCTATACAAGGTTTTGAAATAAATTTATATTACTGATGTCTTGTTCCATTTGTCTGTTAACCATGCAATACAACCATAACCCCCCCTACCCACACAACAATCTCATCCCTCATTTTTCTCAACTTGAATTTCAACACCATTTTAAGGAAATAAATTTAAAATCATATAACCCGATAAAAACAGAACTGAGCTAATAACTATTGCCCAAGATCCATCACAAAATACACATACTATTTGAATTGATATTTAAGATAGCGTTAAATGTGGCATGACAAAAATTGAGCAAACTGCACATTAAAAATATTTTTAAAAGGAAAAAAGGAAATGGCTGAACCAATATTATACCATCTCTACTTCAAGTAAAAGATTTTTCTAGGTAAACAAAAATAGCCCTGTCTCTATAGTCGGACTTCAGCTTTCTTCTTATCCAAGAGGCAATTCAGTGCACTGTTAGCATCTCGCTGAGCACAAATGAATCCACAAATAGCAAATGTCCAGAAACCACCATTATAATCACCTGAGCTGTTACTCCTACACAAATCATTGCACCATCCATCTCTTCCATTCATCATTAATTAGTCTTTTTTATGACAACCAAGCTCATAGCTAATAAAATCCAAATGTTCTTTCTTGGCTTTGATTTGATGAATAGTTCATAACACCTAGTTCCTTCATTTGAAAAACCAAAGAGTTGTAACATTATGTAAATGTATAAATAAGTAAGAAGAGGTGTATGAATTTTATTATGCGAATGAAAACTAGAATTCACAATACGCTAAACAAATGTAAGAGATTAATGGGAAATAGAAATACCTGTGATTGTGTATGTTGCCAGGACGAGTTGAAAGGAACTTGTAGAGGTATTAAAGAACCAGTAAAAGGATGATAATTTATCATATTATTTTGGCTAATATGAGACACCTAGTTGTTTCAAAGAAAATTGAATGTCGAAACACCATAGTTATTACACATACATTTGAACATTATTTTTGTTCATAGTAAAGCAAAGCAAACAATGTACATGTGAGAAAAACGGCGGTGCATGTTGAAACACCATAGTTTTATACAAAATGATGTTTCAGTAAAAAGTAAAAGGGGAATATTTAGTTATTTAAAATATGGGTTGCTGCATTTTTCTGAACATAATGCAATCAAACTTAAAATCTTGAATACGTTAAAGCCTACCTGTGTTGTGGAGGAGGTTGGGAGTAAAAGACGATAGCCTTCTTGTTCTCTTCTATTGGATCCCCAACCACTTGGTATGGAATGATGGTGCATCTGTTCTTTTCCATTAATTCAAGTTCCATCCCAAAAATTTAAGAAACTCTTAGCAAGTTTATTGTATTAAGCATTTATAGAAGTGATATACAATGATATAAGTAAGTTGGACGTATACCTGATTGAAAAAGTATTGTCCGCTAAAAGCATTAGAATTTTGTTCACAAATGCCTGATGAATGTTGCTGCAACCCAAGGAAATAACAACATTGAAACTCAAAAGAGATAAAACAATAAAGTTCATATGCCAAGTTAATTTACATACCTCCCGAAAGGAATGCAATATTTCTTGATCTTGTGATGCTTGAGAGGGAACATCTTGATGTGTATCAATATAGGGCATGTCACCTTGAGTACTTAATGCCTGTGATGCATTTCGCTTAGGCCTCTTCCTATTTATCGCCTTCTCAAGTGCACTTACTCTTCTCTTGCCAGATTTACTATCAGGTTTTTGCTTATTTCGAATTCCTTTTATTTTATTTTTGCTAAGATTTCCAGTGCCTTTAATGGTTTCAACTATATCATCTTCGAACAGGACATCAGAAATATCTTTCTTAACATCTTTTCCCTCAATAGAATAGTCAACTTGATCAAACAGACTTGAAAGACTTTATTTCAAAATTTCATAAGCTTTTTCAGATTCTGAAGCTTTTGTAACAAGTTGGGTAGAAAATGCACATAACTCTCTGTAGCTTATTCCCATCATTGCCTTTGGATCTACTTCAGAAGTACTCTCATAAGCAGCTGGCAGACTCCGCTTCTTCGCTTCTCTTGTCCACCTCTTTAATATGTATTTATCTGGAATCTTTGTAATATATCTTGCAGAAAGCACTTTCAAAGCATGTGAACAAAGGAGACCCACAAATTCAAATTTCTTGCAAGTACAAGAAATAGTGTCCTCCGACGAGTCATAAGAGACAGTATGAAATTTTGTTTTTGAAAAGGGGTGATTTCATACAATGTCATTGTTCCAACCTCACCACAAACTTTCATATTGCTATCATAAGATTTGAATAACGAACCTTGAAACATTTTAAGAACCTCCGGTGTGTAGACAGTAGATGCATGTTTCATGATTTCAACTGGGAATGTTAGTGACGGAGTGGTTTGATTAGCTCTAAAATCAGCTTTAGCTTCTTCATAGCGGCTATCGTCAAGCAATCTTTGAAAATGTTCAAAAAAACGAAGCATGTCGTGTTTGTATGAAACATATTTCTTTAAAAGTCTATTCGTTATTTCACTACGCTGAGTAGTGGTCATATCTGCACAAAAGGTACCTCGTCCATAAACTAGCGCCCATTTTTCCTTCTTGTCAAACATCCCCTTAAGCCATTCATTGTCTTCGAGACTATATTTTTCAATCATCTTACTCCATGCTTCTAGAAAATCCTGTTCATCTTCGTAATCATATATACAACCAGTAAAGTCTTTGATGAAATCTTTAAACCTTGCAAATACGCCACTAAGATGAACAGCTGCATTTTGATAAATGTGCCAAATGCATAAATGATGATAAGTTTCAGGCCACTGAGATGCCAATGCATTTGACATTGCAGCATCTTGATCAGTAAGAATTGTCTTTGGCTTTTTTCCTGACATGGCTTTTGCAAAGGTGTTGAATAACCATCTGAAGGTTGGAGTATTCTCATCATATAATAATGTTGCACCAAAAACAGTGGTTTGCTTGTGATGATTCACTCCAACAAATAATCCAAAAGGTCTACCATCTTTATTTGTTCTATAAGTTGTATCAAAACAGACTACGTCACCAAAATAAGCAAAATCTAACATCATTTTTGCATCTAACAAAAAAAATATTAGTTATCATATCATCTTCATCAACCTGTATTCCATAAAAAAGTTGGGATCCACTGATTTCATATTTTGTAGACACTCTAGCACACCACCTGTGTCCCCACTCCTCATTTGTCGAGTTTGCTTTGTTCGTAAGTAATTCTTGTAATCTTCAGCAATAAATCCAAGATTCTCACGTCCACCTGTTTGCCTAGCCAAGAACTCGCACTACTAGAAACTGGTCATTTAGCAACGGAGGTAACAACAACGGAATACTCCGTCACAGTTCAGTGACGAAATAACCATTATAGCGACGAAAATCCGTCGCTGATAATAAATCAGTGACAGATTAATTTCCGTCACTGAATTTCGTAGATGAAAAGCATCTTTTTAGAATATTCTTTCATTTCCGTCGCTGCTTAACTATTTTTGTCGCTGATCAGAAACGGACATGTCATCGCTATGCAGACACGGACTTGTCCGTCTCTGGTATGGCATTTCCGTCGCTGACCAGTGATGGATATTTCTGTAGCTAAATAGTGGCGGAATTTCCGTCACTGATCAGATTCAGAGTTTTTCGTCGCTAAATCAACAAATACCGTTTCTGAATAGCAACGAAAATTTCAAAATTTCATCGCTGACCAGTGACGGACGTTGCTGTAGCAAAATAGTGACAGAATTTTCGTCGCTAATCAGATTCAGAATGTTTTGTCACTAGATTATCACTCCGTCTCTGAATAGCGAAGGAAATTCCAAAATTCTGTCGCTGAATTTGATTATTATATTTTCTCTTTCATACATACCCTAACCCCTATTATATACCTTAAATTATATTTATACCCCATACCCTAACCCCTAAACCTTATATTATATATATATATATCCCATATATACCATACCCTAAACCCTATAAATTCTACCCATACCCTAAATCATACCCCTAAACCTTATACCCTATATCGACTTATACCTTATACCCTAAACCCTAACCCTAACACCTAAACCATAACCCCTAACCCCTAACTCCTAAACCCTAAACCCCTAAACCCTAAACCTATACCCTAAACAGTATACCCTAAACCCTATACCCTAAATCATAAATCGTGAACCGTAAACCCTAAACCCTAAGCTCCTATACCACTATACAATAATAAACCCTAAACCCTATAAAGCCCATACTCATTCCCTATACCTATACCCTATAAATCCTAAACCCTAAACCCCTATACCCTAAACCATATACTTTAACCCCTATACCCACTAGTACAGATTTTGGCTTAGACAGCGCTTTTTTTTGGGCTTAGATAGCGCTTATAAGCGCTATCTAAGCTAGCGCTATGCAAGTTAAGAAAACGCTTGTATAAACGCTATCTAAGCTTCCAAACTTAGATAGCGCTTTTAAAAAGCGCTATCTAAGCACTTTTTTTATTTTAAAAAATCATCTTAGGTAGCGTTTTTTAAGTGCTATATAAACAATTTTTTTTTTATAAAAATCAAGCTTAGATAGCGCTTAAAAAACGCTATCTAAGGCTATTTTTTATTTTTTATTTTTTATTTTGTATTTTTTTTATTTTTTTTCCTATTGCACCATTTCAAATTATATGAATTATAATCAAGAAATCAAATAAATAAAAATTAATATGAACTAAAAACATTTCATTCAACAATAACAATCAACCATTCATTTATTACACCAATAATAATTCTTACAATATATTAGCTTCACATTTTCTAGAAATTCATCGTTCTTACAGAGATGTTTAAACACGGATTACCAGAATCTCTCAGTCGTGTGTGATACTGAATGCTTTTAGTATAAATGTACATTTTCTTGATTTACTTTCTCTTTGCTAGTTGGAATGTCCTCTTCAAGAAAAGATTAGCCGATCGGTCATTTCTGTAGCACAACACCCTCAATATGGTATTAAGGTCCGCTCGGTTCCATCTTCCTGTTGTTGGAGGCATAGGTAGCCTCTGTCCTGCGCCCATAACCCCTATTCCACTTGCTTCACAAGCCACAATACGAAATCTTCCACCAATTGCTCGGTTGGATGACCCATTAATGTGACCACTCCTTCCACTTTGGGTCCCACGGCTTGTGGAAGGGCGGGGATGGTTGCCTTCGTCCGATTCATTTTGGCTTAAAGGCTGCCTCTTGAGTACGCTATAAGGGGTGGCACGTTTCCAAAGTTTGACAAACTTGGAGTCCCGGTTGCATCGTGTTAGAGGAGGAAGTGTGGGAATATAGCTCTGTTTTGATCCTGGATCACATATATAACATAATCAGAAAATTGTAGGTATATTTCATCAATAACATCATAAGAATTCAATCTAATCTCTAGCGGGGTTATCAAAGAAAGACGATTTTAGATGAAAACTTAATGAAAAAAAATCCTTCCTCTATATTTGCTTCAAACTTCAAAAAGAAATACAGTTTTATTTTCTTTTCTTTTTTGTATGACAAGAGAAATACCATGTTCTGAGAAAATAAAAGTTGAAAATTTAACGAAAATGTATAACTTCCAAAATCCAATAATAGAAATGGGAGACTAGAACAGGACAAACAATTACAAATAGAGGCAATAACTCGGTAAGGAAATATTGGAGAATTCTCATCCAGACTAAAGAAAGAAATACAAGTCAACAAGACTAAGAGGGACAGGATGTAAAAGTTAAACTGGAGGAAGCATCATCAATAACCAAAATTTAGATAACTTACTGAGACAAATTTGCTACTCCCTCCATCCCAAAATACTTGCTGTATAAAGATTTAAATTTGTCCTAGAATAATTGTTTTACAAACACGCACTGAAAATTCGATCAATGTTTATACAAGCTCAATTATTTGAAGTGGCAGTGTAGGTGAGTGAAATGAGTCCAGAAATGCATGACATCGTTTTTTACTACAGAGAAATAACGATTCTAAGCAAATTCGATCAGTAACTAATTGTTCCATCAATGTTTATACAAACACACACTGAAAATAATGTAGCCTTCACACACAATCCAAGCAAATTATGAGCATGTCATTTGTGCAGCGAACAAAATTACTATATATGGTGATTACAAAATTGTGGCTGTGTCTAAGATCTACTTGGATCAAAGTACTAGGCATCAACATGCTCAACGAATTGAGAGGGGTAACTAAGTGTTCATTATGTTGCCATTAAGAGCAATAACAATGGGTAACACTATTTTCCGTCCCACTACACTCTATCTTGAAATACACAAATGTGTTAAAGGTAGGTAAGCAATCACACCAACTGCAACATTTTTTTTTCATAATTCTCTGGATTTGAATGGTGTTGACATTCAAGAGTCGAGTACTATCTTACACGAGATAGACTGAGGAAGTTTGTAAACGGGTCTAGGTAGGTAAGCCTCTACACTTACTCAAACAATTTATCTACGACATTCTACATAAGACAGGCATGCATGCAGAAGCATCTCTGAAATTTAGTGGGAAACTTCACCTGCATAAGGGTGTCTCGATCTGATTGGTATTCTTGCTCCTCCTCATTGGTTTGAGAGATTATTTTGGAAAAGCTTAATTTCAAGAGCTCTCCTGGCCTCATCAGTATCTTCAGAATTTACATGTACAGTGCCTGCTTCTGGACAACAGACGCAAGAGAAAGAAATAAAAAACTTTGATATCAAATGTGATGATAAGTTGATGGTATCTCATCCAATCTACAGCAAAGTTAAGATCTCAGGAAAATCATTTCTTAGCTTTTTTTGCAAATGCAGCTGCTCGACAAGAGTGCCCATTTTTTGTGCAGTGGGTTAAGACATTGTAGTGTTCAAGTCGAGTTATAAATAGAGAATCTATGGTAATTAGTGATTACAATGCTTAGCTGATATTTTTACAGAATTTTATACATTTTCTGTCAGCACTAGGTGATCACGAACAAGCTTCATCATCATAATTTAAGTGTCCTCAACCAAAGCAAACATGTAAAACAGACACCTTTGGCAAATTATTGGTTCTTTCATGCCACAAGATATGATCTATAACAATTATGGGTTTAAATAATCAGTTTGTCTTGGACAATGTGGATGAACTTGAACTGTGTTTTGCATACAAGACCAATTGCAAGGTTGGATTCATTCTTCTATGAAATATGATGAAAACCCCTATAAAAGATTTTGAATACTATCCTGAGATGTTAAAGCTGGTGGATTTTTTTTCTTTTTAAGCAATAAAGTGGTATAAGAGAATGTAATCAACTATAAAGCACAAGCAAGAGAATGGATAATGTACAAAATGCCACACCTGAATGGCCTCAAACGTCGTCGACAGAGAACCAATAGGATTGTCAAGGGCATGAATAACTGCCCTCAGCCAAGAGTTGAAGTGTCCCTCCAAGTAAGATGCATTGAGTTGTTGAATCGATATGCACCAAACTCCCAAATTACAAACTGACTGTAATTCAAAGTAAACATAAAGATCCATAAAACCCCAGAAAATTGTAACAAAGAGTAAAAGAAAAGTAGTAAAATCGAAAATATTTTTTCCTTTGTAGTTCCCTACGCTTAAGAATTGATTGCTCTCAACAAAAAGATCCATAAAACCCCAGAAAATTGCAAGATGAGAGAGATCAAAACCCCTAAAATTGATAAAAAAAAATTAGACCTAAATCAAACCCAAACAAATTTGAAGAAAATCAACAAAGAAGGGGAAGAGAATGGAGTAGAAGCAAAGGAAACGAAAACAGAAATTTACCAGATTTCAAAAACGAAAACAAAAATTCACATAATTTACCAGATTTCTCAAAACCGTATGCGTGGGTCTCTCGACCTAAGCACATCTATTGCCATAGAGGTTCCTAGGGTTTGCGTGAGGCGATTAGACGGAGAACATAGAGACGGGATTTGTACGGATGGAGGCGAGAGGCTGCTACTGCGATGTCGCCGGAACAGCGGGCTAGGTATTTGTGTTTGATTACGAGGAGGAGGAAGGGAGAAGCGAGAGATACCTGGGTTGAGGAGACGTCTTCGTTAGGGAGGAGAGGATCGACATCGACGATGACTTTAGCGGCAACGGGGTCGCCGGAAGGATTACTAGAGTCGACGACAGCTTGTTCTTGTTCTTGTTGATGGCGGTCGGTGGTGTGGGTTCGCCGTCATGGGGTGTGTTCGTCGTCGATTTTCTCCGTCGTCTTAAGGAATGTGGAAGGTCGCTGAAGTTATGCCTAAAAATCAAAGAAAATAAATTAATAACCTCCTCTTATTATGCTTATGAAACGTTCACTTGTATAGCGCTTTGATTAAACGCTCTCTAAGATATTTTCAAGACAGCGCTTCTACAATTATGCGCTTTGAAAGTTATTTTTTTTTTTTTTGGGCCCGTTATTAAATATAAAGCCGTGATGCGCTATGTAAGTGTGTAGCTTAGATAGCGCTTTTAAAAAGCGCTATCTAAGGTGCGTCTCCTAAGCTTCAATTTGTACTAGTGACCCTAAACCCTAAACCCTAAACCATAAATCATAAAGCCTAAACCCTAAACCCTAAACCCCTATACCCTAAACCTTATACCTTATACCCTATACCCTAAATCATATACCTAAACCATATATACCTAAACTCTAAAATATACCCATATACCCTAAACCTTATACTATATATATACCACCATACAATACTAAACCCTATAAAGCCCATACTCATTCCCTATAAACCTTATACTATATATATACCACTATACAATACTAAACCCTAAACTATAAAATATACCCATATACCCTATACCCTATAAATCATATACCTAAACTCTTTAGTATATACCGTTATACCCTTTCATTTGTTTAGTTTTTTTTTTATCTTTTTTTATATACCTTTTTTGTAAAAAATATCAGTAATAAAAAAAGTCTAAAATATTATTTCCTAGTCAATAAAAAATTAATAAAAAATAAAAATAAATAAAGGATAGTCCGGGCCAAACGGGCGGGCTTGGACCAGGAAAAATGGGCCGGGTCGGGTTTAGGCCCGTTTCATCAAACGTGCTGACGGGCTTCACAACCCGTCCCGCTTGTGGGTTGGTCCGGACGGACCGGACCGGGCCGTTACTAACATTCGAAAAAATGATATTTTTTGAACTAGTGTTGCACCCTGCGACGCAAGAGCTGTTACTAATATTAAAAAAATGAAATTTAAAATAAAACAATCAGGTAACAAATATGTTTTTTTTTAAATTATGGAAATTATAATACTAATCTTATTAAGAATACAAAATTTATTTATATAAAAAAATTCTAATGAGAAACAAATAAGATTGAAAAAATATTCATTCATCTCCCAAATTATTGCTTTGAAATTTCAGGTTTAAATTTTGAAATTTTGAAAAGTTAGGCTCTCTTATCTCTCAATCTGAAATTTTGAAAAGTTAGGGCTCAATCACTCCTCCGCTCCTCTCTCTCTCTCTCACTATCCACTCCTCTCTCTCTCTCTCTCTCGCCGGCCGACGCTCATTTCTCTCCCTCCCCGCTCGTCTCTCTATCTCCGACGGTGCATAGCAGCTGCTCTTCAGGCGCTTTCTTCCATCGGTTCCTCCAGTGGTATGACTTATGAGTTTCTTTCCAATCTTTTTTGGTCAATTCCATTTCCACTACATCAAAGCTGCAATATTAAAATACAATTTATACATTATTATTTCGTTGATGATAAACGAATTTTGCTGAATGTTTCTTCTCTCTCGCAGCTTATATTCCTCTGTACAACAATCAAATCTCTCTCGCAGCTCATATTCCAGTGGTATGAGTATTTGTTGTTTCTTTCTTCGCTTATTTGATGTGCCCTTTTTTCACTATCTCTTAATTGTGAGACCTGTTTCCTTGGAATGGTGAAAGAGATTGGATGTATAATGGTACAAACTCGCTAGATGTAGTAGTTGGTTTTTCAATATGTGGGATGAATTGAATACAGTAGCTGGTTTTTCAAGATGTAGTAAGGAAATAATTTAGTGCTAAAGAGGTTTGAAATGAACTTTTTTAATGGGAAAGATGGAGTTGTATATTTGTTTATGTTACTTGTATCATTATTTGTTCTATTTGTTTGAGATGAACATAATTCGAGACGTACCCTTAACATGTTTGATATGAGTTCATGCAGTAGGTGTGCCTCGATAGCCAAATTTGTTGCTCTTCATTTTGGGACATAGGGAGTAACTAGGATACTTAAATTACTATCTACCTTATAAACACATAGTATTGTATCTATTAAAGGCAAACTTAGTAACTTCCTTAAAATTGTATACTTGACAATATCAGTAGCAACTCTATGAAATACCAAAAAAAAAATCAACAAACAAGGAATATAAATCCAACAATTAATGACCAATTAATTAATTAGATAGTAATTTAAGTATATTTAACAATTTCCCATTCAATTTAACAAATTCTCATTCAATTTCCAATATAAATATAAAGAAAAAAGTACCATAACCAAGGAGGACAGAATTGAGAGAGGCAAAAACAACACAAGCAAAAACATATTTCCTTGTTGTCCTGCACCTCTCAAGCTGCAGATGATGTTTGGAAACAACTTCATCATCCAGCTCCATATCATCTATAAGCCCTAAATCCATCCTTCTGTACTTGTTAGGATACATCGGGTCGGATAATGTTTAATATATAGATTTTAAATGCAGGAGTGATGTCTACTAATGATCGTAGTTGGATGTATAATCGGAGGTTTCCGAATTAAAGGGGTATTACAGATGAGTTCAGAAGAGGTTTGAATGTGTTTATTGAGTTTGCTAGAGCTCATCCCAGTTACATGGATGGTGAGAAAATTAGGTGTCCCTGCGTCAAATGTCGTAATAAGAAGTTCCTACACGTGATGACTACAGAGAAACACCTTTTGCAGCATGGGTTTCAAGCCGGGTACTCACGATGGGTAGCTCAAGGTGAGGCCGTCATAGTGCGTACAGATGTTACGAATAATCCCTAAAGGAATCATGTTCCTTCATCTGAACCTCAACCCGAAACTATGATTGTTGATGAAGAACCATCTTTGAATATGGAAGATATGGTTAGGGATGCAGCCGGTCCTGAATTTGACTGGTTAAAGAACCCCGAGCAGGAACCAACTCCTGCAGCCAAGAAATTCATTAATGCTATGGACTCTGGAAAAGAGAAGGTTTATCCGGGTTGTGAGATTAGTGTGTTGGAGGTTGTGGCTGAGCTCCTTGCGACTGCAATATTAGTCAGTCAGCTTACAATCGTATCATGAAAGAAATTAAGCGGTTGTTGCCGAAGGGGAATAAGATGGTTACTAACTTTTATGAGATAAAGAAGTTGGTTGGGCAGATTGGACTTGGTTATAAAAAGATCGATACGTGTAAGAATGATTGCATGCTCTTCTACAAGGAAAATTCAGACAAGACAGAGTGTTCAATTTGTGGACATAGTAGATACAAGCCGAAGCGGAGGGGTAGTTCAAAACATAAGCAAAACATATCACATAAGCAGTTACGTTACATGCCGTTGATTCCAAGATTGCAACGCATCTACGCGTCCAAAACTACTGCAGAAGAAATGCTTTGGCATAAGGAAAGTATGCGTGAAGAGGGTGTGTTGATTCATCCTTCTGACGGGGAAGCATGGAAACACTTTGATAATACTTATCCTAAATTTGCGGCTGAAGTTAGAAATATACGGTTATGTATCTGTGCTGATGGCTTTAATCCGATTGGGCCTGGGAAAAAATCTTACTCTTGATGGCCGGTTATAGCCATTGTCTACAATCTTCCCCCGTGGTTGTGTATGAGTGATCCTTACATGTTCTTGTCGTTATTCATCCCTGGACCAAACAGCCCTGGGAAGAACATTGACGTCTATCTTTAAACTTTGATGGACGAATTGAAAAAGCTTTGGGAGGATGATGTTGAAATGTGAGATGCTTTCAAATGAGAAAATTTCAACCTAAAGGCTGCATTGGTGTGTACATTTAATGACTTTCCTGCATATGGGATGTTATCGGGTTGGAGCACACACGGGAAATTGGCTTGTCGGTACTCTATGGATGACACAGTCTTTCACGCTCAAGCACTCTCGAAAACCAAGTTGGTTTGATTGCCATAGACAATTTCTTCCAGAGGACCACCCTTTTAGGACCCAAAAGAATGCGTTCAAAAATAATACGTGTGAGAATGATGAGCCCCGATTCGTTTGAGTGGTGAAGCGGTCTACAAAAAGGTTGATAAATTGCCCGAGCCTCGGTGGGGGAAAAAGTTTTCGAAGGATAAAATACAAGGGTTCGGGACTTCCCATAATTGGACTATGAGGAGTATTTTTTGGGAGTTGCCATACTGGAAGACAAATCTGATTCGACATAACCTTGACGTCACGCACATTGAAAAGAATGTGTTTGATAATATTTTTAACACAGTGATGGATTTTAAGGGAACAACTAAAGACACGGACAAAGGTCGAATGGACCTTAAGGAAATCTGCAGGTGGCCTACCTTAGAGTTGACTGATGTTAATGGTAAATTAGTAAAACCGGTGGCTGCGTACGTGCTTACAAAGGAGAACAAACAAAGCGTCCTCAAATGGCTGAAGAGCTTACGGCTTCCAGATTTTCATGTTTTGCTTGATAGACTACTTCCGATAGCTCTCAGGAACCTCTTGCCTGACAATATTTGGGTGGCCTTAACAGAGCTAAGCGAGTCTTTTCGAGCATTAACTTCTACCACACTACGTGTTGATGACATGAAAAAGCTTAAGGAGAGCATTGTAGTGACATTGTGTAAACTTGAGAAGATATTTCCTCCGTTGTTCTTTGATTCTATGGAGCATTTACCGGTCCACTTGGCATACGAAACTAGAGTTGGTGGTCCAGTTCAATATAGATGGATGTATCCATTTGAGAGGTATGAATTTTAAATTTTATTTGTCTATAATTAATCGAAAACGTACCATACCTTCTTTAACATTTGTGTTTTCATTTACTAATTAATGAATAGGTATCTAGGCCGATTGAAGAGGAAGATGAGTAATCGGGCCAAGGTTGAGGCCTCAATTTCAGAGGCTATTATTATAGATGAGATTGTTGCCTTCGCTGGAACATATTTTCAAACTGATGTTGATACGAGATTGACTAGGTTTGAGTGGAATTATGATGGTGGGTGGCCCGACTCTAATGGAAACATCTCAGTATTTTCACATCCCGATCAATTCCTCGGTAAATGATTGGGTACGCGTAGGCTAACTGCTAAGGAGTATGAAGCTGCAAAACTGTGGGTTCTTCTTAACTGTGCCGAGGTTGAGGACTATGTAAAGTAAGTTATAAATATGTTTACGTTTTATTGGTTAAATAATGCGCGTTTACTTGCATATTGAGTCCTTGTTCACTCCTATTGCAGTATGTTTGAAGATTTAGCTAGAGATTTATCTCCAGACCTCATCTCGATTAGGACGGAAAAAGAATTTCCTTCATGGCTGAGAAAATACGTAAGCTATTTTTTATTGCCAAATTCATACACTTATTTAAAAAATCAGTCTTGAAATTGCATTAAATTGCTTCAATATTATTTTATAGATAGCTGAACATCCTGGTGATGCCAAAGCTGCGAAGCTAAAAGGTTTAGCTGATTATCCGTTTTTGAAAGTCAATTTATACAATGGGTATTTCGTGAATGGCTACGTTTTCCATACCAAATCTTATGGGGAGACAAAATTAACATGGAATAGCGGTGTCAATCTCAAAGGAAACCTTGAGTTTTACGGTGTCCTGAAAGAAGTAATTGAGTTGGAGTATTCGGGGAGAAACAAAGTTGTACTGTTTAATTGTGAGTGGCGAGATGCTATACGAGGTATTAAGAAGCATGACATATTTGACCTCGTCGATGTAAAAGACTCGTCCAGACATGTCGGCAACGATGTGTTCATATTAGCATCACAAGCACAACAGGTATACATGACACCCTACCCTCATCGGCGATCTGAGCTTAGCGGATGGTGGGCTGTCTGGAAGAACAAGGCAAGGAGCATGATTCACGAACATACAGCTACAGAGTCGGCATCATCATTAGATAGATGCTATCAAGAGGATGAAATGCCGGTGCTACCTAACGTTTCATCAGCTAATCATCCCTTGGATGATGCCACTCATATTCCTCAAAATGTAGATGAAGTCGAGGAGGATTTCTTACTAGGAGATTTGCCACTTCCTCTCCCCCGCCCAAGTCATCTCGCGATGATGGAAAGTGATGAATCAGAAGAAGAAGAAGATGATGAAGACGAACTTGAGTTTGATTCATCAGAATCCGAAGACGATGATGAAGACGAACTTGAGTTTTTTAGTGGTAACTCAAAGTCCGAGGATGATGTAGAAAATGATGATGAGGAAGAAGATTCAGAGTAATTTAACAATATTTCGAAATTTGTAACAAGATCGTACTCTTTTAATCTCGTCATTAGTTATTTTTCATGACAATATGTTTGTATTTTGTTTTGTCAATGTATTCATTCTTCCGGCTGAATCTACATTCCATGTATTATATGGTTTATATAGTATGATGAAAAATAACTTTCTCCCCGGTTTAAAATTGTTGTGTTTTCTTTTTGACCTATTAGCCTTTGTACTTTCTTTAATAAAATCTAGTCCAAAATTATAACCCTAGCTCATGAAGTAGTCCACAGAATTGATCGGAAGATTCCTGGACACAATGTGGTGTTTAAGTTGGACATGTCAAAAGCTTACGATAGACTTGAATGGGACTTTATTATTAAGGCTCTGAGCACCTTTGGTTTTGACAGCAATAACTTGTAGCTATTCAGGAGTGTTTTTATAAGGGAAAAACTAATCTATATCACCTCTATCGTTTATCCGATATAGAATAAGCAAAAGTTATAACTCCAATTCAGATGGATCTAACAGTGATGAAAGAAATGAAGTAGTTTCCGATTACGATGACTCGGATAATGCAGAAGCGCACAGGCCAGGAATGAAAAGAAACAAAATCCAAGGGGCAACTATCTATCCTCTGGGAAAGGAAAAGTAAAAGCTAGCAAAACCAAGTTTATTGGTTGGGGATCAAAATCTCTTCCACAATCATCATTTCAAGAAAAAACAAAAAATAACACCATGGATTGGATTAAAATTGAATTGAATTAAAATAACGTGAGCGAGAAACTTACCTCTTCCTCGTGACCTATGAGTCGACAACTTAATTGATACTCTGTGGGTAATCGATTTCCATGAATCGGAGACTAGTCTCCAATTCCAGCTGAATCAGACATTAGTCTCCGATTCATGGAAATTGATTACCCGGAGAGTATCAATTAAGCTGTCGACTCATAGGTCACGAGGACGAGGAAGATTTCTCGCACACATTATTTCAATTCAATTTAATTTTTAATCCAATCCATCGTGTTAATTTTTATTTTTTCTTGAAATGATGATTGTAGAAGAGATTTTGATTCCCAGTCAATAAACTTGATTTTGCTAGCTTTTACTTTTCCTTTCCCAGAGGATAAATAGTTTCCACGTGGATTTGTTTCTTTTCATTCCTGGCATGTGCGCTTCTGCATTATCCGAGTCATCGTAATCGGCTTCATTTCTTTCATCACTGTCAGATCCATCTGAATTGGAGTTATAATTTTTGCTCATTCTATATCGGGTATTGCAGATTTAAACATTTAATCTCAAGGAGCTATGGCCCCTAAATTGGGTAAGAAGACCCGTCCTCTTAATACGGCTGTCACTGGGACCCAATGTCACGACCCTAATCTTAAGCACCATTTTAGCACATGTTGAACACGTGGGGTTGGGGTTGTAGTATATCATTTATGCCTTTTATGCTACTTGTTGGATTTTATGTGTTTATTTTATACTTTGGCAACTTATGTGATTTTAGGATGATAATAAAATTAAGTTAATGATTTAGGGTCTAAATGAAATAAATATGAAATGTTGTAGTGAAGTTATAATAATTGAAATTTTAAATATTAAGTTTATAAGTGTTGAGGTGCTTTAGTGTAATAGTGGAAAGTAAAGGTTGTTAGTTGTAGCATTTTCAATCTTGGAGGAGCTTAGGAGAAAAATGGTAATGTTTATCTTTGGTTTTACTAAAGAAGCTTCATTTTTTAAAATTCCATCAGCTCAAGCTCTTCTTAAAATTCCATGGAGTCCAAACCCTAGTCTTTCCTTCTTAAATTCATAACAAATTCAATGTATTTTCGTTTTTGAATCCGTTCGCGTATTATTGTTCGTGAAGCCGAGGGGAGCGTATCTATCCGGAAAAAGAATTACTTATTTTCGAATTATGCCGGTAAGTTATTATGATTTCTTTCAAAAACTTGTTCATTCAATGTTTATGGTTGTTATTGATGTTTTATAAATGGGTTTTGGTATTTTTGAAACTATTTTTCTTGAGTTGGAATGGTCATGGAAGGATTTGAAGTGAGACTTGGTAATGGTAGTGTGTCTAAGTTGAAATGGTGATGTAAAGTAAAAGTAATTGTTGAATTATGGGTTAGATGAAGGTGCATGGTTAGGTTGCCCAATTTTCTTGATTTGGAATGTTATAAAATGATGTTGGTACATTATACTTGGGTTGAAATGAGTATGGGATTGTTTGGTATGAGTTATGGTGAGATTTAGTGTAACGACCCGAACTCTAGGCACTAGTTTAATCACGTGTTGAGCACGTGTATATGGAGTGCAATTTATATTAATTATTGTTTTTCATTTTTATTGTATCAATTATGTATTAGTTTATCACTTTAATAATTTATATGATATTTCCAATATGTTAAAAAATTAAATATAATTATTTAATGTCATTTTGAAAATATTAGGAGTGGTATAGTGAAATAATAATATGATTTTTTTTTATTAAGAACCTTATAAAAAGTGTCTAAGTAGGAACTTAAGAAATATAATGGAAAATGTTTAATGATGGAGGAGCCTAGGTGAAAATATTCCATGGTTATCCTTACTTTGTGTTTAAATGATGAAGCCTCATATTATTATTTAACAAGAAAAGCAAGAATCAGTCCAAGTTACTCTGTTTTCATTTTAGAACAAACTAGGTTTTCATTATCCCTTCAAAAATCCATAGCAAATTCTTGGTTTGTCTGTTTGACGATCCGTCTTCACCAAAATGTTCGGAAAGCCGAGGGGAGTCTTTCTAGACGATTAAAGAATTACTTATTTTCGAATTATTTTGGTAAGCTATTATATTTTTCCTTCAATTGCATGCTCATTTAGTGTTGAAATTGATGTTGTTGTTATTTAATGGTTGTATGGGATTTTTAGATCAATTTTTACTTGGTTTTGTAATGGTAAGAAATAGGTACTTCTATTTGTGAGTACATGGTTTGATTTAATGGATAAAGAATTGGACTATATCTTGATAATTTTCCATGGATCAGGAGGTTCCATCAATAAAATCTTAGACTTGTTTTTGATCTCAGTAATTTGCATGTGCATCTGTTTGTGGTTATATAGTTGAAACTTGTGTGTGTGTTAGAAGTGTTTTATTCCAGAGCTAAGACCATTCCATGTCGCTGTTTCCTATCAGTTAACCAAATCATTTTTCTGTTTATGATTAGCTAACAATTTAATGCTCAATCTTGTCTGTTGTACGATACACACATCATACTTGTATAGGAGAATTCTCCCTCATTATGATGGGTCTTGTTAGCCTAAAGATGTTGCATTGTGCATGGTATATGTAGCATCTTTTCATTTGCTTATTATTTTTACTGTCAACTTGTTTACTATATCTTTCATAGGTGGGCCCTAACTAGCTGAAGTTGGTTTTCTTAATGTATATGCTTAAGGGAAGTAATATACTGTAAACCTCATCTCCCTTTCCTATTGTCTTCTCCAATAAAGTTCCAATACTAGGAAACCACTTGAAGATGATTTGTGAGAATATGTAGAGCCTTCCCTCTCTACTCCCTCTTATGCTTCCATTTGAATGACTTATTCACGATTTCTCTTATATAATGAAATTCCCACTCCTTTTCTTTTATTCTATGTTTGGATCTTAAATGGTGAAGGTGGCAAGGAATCCTAAAGATAGGCATAAATAATGCAATCAAGTTTATAGATTATGAGTTTCAATCCATTGCTTGTATTGACTAGACATCTATTGATCTTCTCTTAGGTTATAGTTTGATATACTACTTTCTGGATTTTAATTCTCGAAGTAATCATTTAGCACTTTGCACTGATGATTAATATTGCTGTAATTGTTGTGGCTTAAAGGTCCATGGGCTTAGAAGTGTGCACGTTTGTGCTCTATTGGCATCTTGATCAATGTGTTACTGCAAGTGAAGCTCCCATCGAAATTCAATATTAATTTTTAGGTACATTTTACTTGGGTTGAAATGGTTTATGGAAGAATAGCACTGTGAATATGGCGTTACTAGATTAGTATGAAAGGCTTGAGGTATAAATTGTTGTAGGTTAGTTTGGACCATTTCTTTTGGTTTTGGAATGAATTGGATTAAGACTTTGGTGAAGTAGAAGTGAGTAATGGTATATAGGTTTGGATTGAATTAGGAATGTTGGTAATATGGTTCTTTGAATCAAAAATGTAAGGAAATGGTTTTGGTTTGTGTTGAAATGGTACAATTGGTATTTGGCTTGATTGGAATATCTTGAGGTAATTTTGGGTTGTGTGGAACTGAAGTTTGAGGTTTGGTATTGTTGTTTAAGCTGGGAAAAAGGGACTTATACATATGTCCTGATGTTGCTGATGTTTCAGCACTGAATCTGAGTTTCTGCATAGGGCATGAGTCGTGCTCTCTGGCACGAGTCGTGCCATGCTGTCGTGGCCAGTCGTGCCTTGTGTGGAAGATTGTATTAGGCTGTGTGTAAAGGGTCACGAGTCGTGCCCTGGGTCACGAGTCGTGCCCTGGCCTGTTTTGCTGAAGTGTTTTCAAAGCAATGTAAGTCTAATTTTATAACATATATTTCAACCAATTGAGCACTATGATCAAAGTACAATATATGAACAACAAAAGGATGTCCTTATTTACCAATTGTGAGATTTGGAAGATAGTTAAATACTTGGTCAAAGTAGCTTGGAACACTTGATGTTCATTAACTCTAAATTGTTATATATCTTTATATGGTCAATGATACATCCTTGAATGTTTATAGTAAATGTGTAGACCTTATGTGTTGCACCTTTTACATTTGTTTGACATCTTTATGATGTGATTGATTAGGGTTCCCTACTTTGGAATCCTAAGTTTAATTGAATTGGTTCAAGGATGGTTTAGCATTAGTGCTACTGTTGATTGATTCTTGTTATCATGTTGCTATCATTTTGATATGCTATATTGGTATGGTTCCCTTCTTTGGAATCATACATTTGTAGTTTAAGCAAGTAGTTATTATTGTGCTTATATTTGAAAGTCCAGTTGTGTGAATGTGTGCCCAAATTGTGTGTTGGATTCACGCGAGTTTGAAGACATCCGGTTTAATTTGAAAAACGGAGTCGCCACGCCATTTTGATTACCTCAAAACTTTGAAAAAAAGGTTTTATGGGTTCGGAGGTTAAGTTACCCCTTGGGAAGAACGGATCGTCGTTCACCCAAGGTGCCTTGCCGGAGCAAGTCTCCCAAGATTCCATTAACCGTGCTTGCTTGCGTGCTTTCTTGTGTGCATGTGTTTGAAAATAAGGGGGAATGTCCCAAGTTGTCTTCCGGATGTACAAACCATTTATTGGTTGTCGCTCGGGATTTCTTGGATTTTATGTATTCGGGATTTTGATCCCGTCCTCATCTTGGACTTGTGATCATCGCTTTTTTTTTAACCTTGGGACTTGCGTGATCGAGAGAATGACTCCCTTTATAGTCAAAGATGAGGTTCTTTAGAAAAGGAGGGTCCTTAGCCCATCAATCCTACACTTTAAGACGGTCGAGCTCATATAGATGCTTCATACTCGTCTTAAGCGATAATTGGAGATATAGGGTTCAAGGTTGTCCCTTTTTAAAGAGATCATGAAACCTTTATGGAAGAAACGATGTAAAGATATGATCTTTACACCGGTTCGTTCCAAGGTTGCTAAAGGGGACATGGGGGAAATGCATGATTTAATATAAAAATGACATTTTTAGTGAAAAGATGACATTTTTGGGTTGCAAAGGATGCTTTTTGATTTAAAGAAGTGATCTTTATTGCAAAGGATGTTTTTTTAATGTAAAGACATGATTTTTATGCAAAGGATGCATTTTCATGAAGAAATTGGGATTCAATATGTAAGGGATGCATAAAGATTGCATTTTGAAAAGCATAGGATGCTAATTTAGGATAAAGATATGATCTTTTAATGCAAAGGATGCATGAAAAAGGATTTTATGTGCAAAGGATGCATTTTTATGATAAAGACTTGATCTTTATATGCAAAGGATGCATTAAGATGACATTTTTATGTAAAAATGGGGTTTTTAGGTGCAAAGGATGCACCTTTATATATATAAAGATTACATTTTTAATGGCAAGGGATGCCTAATGCATGCAAAGGGGAAGGGGGATGATAAAGATATGATCTTTAAACTACCAAGTCCCAAGCAAAGATAATAACAATATATGAATGCAATGAGCAATTTAATTCACATAGAGCAATTAGGATGCAAGGTTAGGGAGTGAGAGGTTACCAATGGTTTCCTCTTCTTCTTTGGATGGAGCTAGGAGGAAGGATCGATCTTGGATCTTCAAGGAGGAGGGAGGAGGCTTCTTGGCTTTCTTCTTCACCTTCTTGGACTTCCAGCAGCCTTTGGGAGAGTGTTTTTCGTATTGTGGTGTTGTATTTTGTTCATGTCATGATTAAAATGGGTAGAGGAGGGCTCTATTTATAGGCAGTCTGGGAAGAGCGAATGAAGCCGTGCGGCTGGAGGTCCTTGGCTAATGCAGCCGTGCGGCATTATCCACAATGACTCAGCACTTCTAGAATCATGCAAGGTGGCAAATTCTAGAACCTTTCTCCCAATTAAGAAAAACGTGTTTCTTAATTGATAAGCCTTCCTTTCATCCCTTAATTAATTTGGAACAGTTCCGGAATATTTCCGGAACACTAGGAAGGTCCGGGGAATTACCGGAAAACTTACCGAAATTGCCGGAAAGTTTAATCGGAAGGCATGAGCCAGATTTGGATACTTACAGAAGCCCCTCGGCAACGTCACTTGCAAGGCGAGTGGGGTTGTCGATAGAAAAGGATCCAATCTGGTGAATGCCGAGACGGATTGAGAGACCGAGGTGGTCGAGTGGCTGAACCTTCGGAAGGCTACCTACGTATCCCGAGTGGGAATCAAGCCAGGCCGTAGTTCGAAAAAGATCCGCAGGGGAATGGAGAAGAGAAAACTGGTCTCTTGCTGGGAAAATAGAAGAGGAAATGACCTAGGAGGTCAGGCAATTGATCCTACTGGGGATATGCTAGAAATGACCTAGGTGGTCAGATAACAAAGTCTCTATGAGGGACTACTTCATCACTGAGGAGTAACGAAGAAACAGGGTGACCAAAGTGGTCGAATGGCTGGACCTTTTATAAAAGGCTACCTACGTATCCCGGAGGAATCAAGCCTTGATCGTAGTTCAAGCATCACTAGATAGGTTAAGAACGATGTCTAGGATCCTTGAGGTTTTGACAATTAATGGAGGTTGTCACCTGATTGACAATTAATGGAGGTTGTCACCTGAGGAAACTAGAGCTTACGTCACCATCGAGTGGATAGAGGTAGCTAGAGTTTGGATAACTTGAGCATACTTCACTATTCGTGATAGAGGTAGCTAAAGTTAGAAGAACTTGAGCGTACGTCACTATCTGTGATAGAGGTAGCTAAAGTTAGAAGAACTTGAGCATACTTCACTATTCGTGATAGAGGTAGCTAAAGTTTAGAAGAACTTGAGCATACTTCACTATTCGTGATAGAGGTAGCTTAAGTTAGAAGAACTTGAGCGTACGTCACTATCTGGGATAGAGGTAGCTAAAGTTTAGAGAACTTAGCATACTTCACTATTCGGGATAGAGGTAGCTTAAGTTTAGAGTTCTGACAATTCGGAGGTTGTCACCTAGCGTTATCCCGTTATAACGGAATTAACGGAGGCGACTGGGAAGAAAGCTTAATTGCTTAGGAGATAAGGGATATCTTCTGAAAAAGATGTTATCTTAGTTAAAGGATAACGGGAATTGGATGCCCAAGTGGAAAGTCCAGGGGCAAAATTGTAATTTCTGCTCAGAGCGAAAGAAGCCGCCCGGCATGAGAGGGAGGCAAAAGAAGCCGTACGGCTGGAAGATTAATTTTTCCAGATTATTTAAAATCAGATTTGAACGGGCTATTGGGCATTACTGCCGCCCATTCCAGCCGAGGGAGAGAGAGAGAAGAGAGGAAGAAAATTTGAAATTCTTTCAATCCCCTTGCTTCCTTTGATCAAGAATGGATCCGGTGCCAAGGCAAGCGAGGAGGAATATCTCCGCGGCCGCTCAGAGGAGGAGGAAGGAGCTCGTTCGTATGGATAGGAGGTACGACTTTCTTACACCTCCATCGGAGCTCTATCCGGGGAGAAGGGAGCACAAATCGACGAACCCGCGATCGGTTGGGGTAAGCATTCTTATTTGGCTCAATTCCGTCGATTTTGATTGGATTTTGATTGATTTAGGGCTTGACCCGAATTTTAAGAATTTTCTAGGATTTTCCTAGGATTTTTTGAATGATTTTGAGACATTGATGAATAACCTATGAGGCTAAGAACATGCATGTGCAATTTATTTGACAAAAATAATGAGAATGACCCACTTTTTTCTCGATAATAAAGTAAGAATGATAATTGTCTAAAGTGAGACGAAGCCCTTGCATGTGCTAGAACTAGGTCAAAATTTTGATTATCAATGAGAAAACAGGATTTTGGAAGATGAAAAGGATTCATGCATGCCACTTTGTTGAAAAATAATGCTTATGTGCAAAGAATTTTGAAAATTGTGATTTTGTGCTTTAGGAAAGCAATGTGATTTGACATGACGTGTTTCAAGTGATGAAAAACGTGTTTTCTATGCAAAGGATGCTAGAAAATTTTTTATGAATGCTTTTCTTTTGAAAATATGTGCGCTTTTGAAATGAGATGAAGGACTGACGCATTTCTTTGCTGTGCTTGTCTACAGGAGAACAAGTCTAGAGGGCCTTCGGAGATTGCTGTGAGGCTATGGGAGAGGATGCCCGATTTCGAGAAGAATGGGGCGAACCCCAAGCAGCTGGTGCGGGCTACCGGCTTGGATTTGTTCATTGAGGCCATCGGCAGAGGTATCCACATTACCTCGAAGAGCAAGGGCTTGGTCCAGGCCCTATCTGAGTTCTGGTGGGACACCACCCACAACTTTCATCTTAGCTGGGGGGGAGCTGACGGTGACTCCAGCCGATTTCACTGCTATTACGGGCTTACAGTTCACCGGGAGGCCTGTGACTTGGAGGGACCATATCACTGTCGAGGAGTTCAGGGCTTTGGTTGGGTTTGAATTGATTCCCAAGGGGCTTGGAATGGAGACGAGGAACATCGAGGTAGCAGTCCAGAACTGCATGCGAGAGTTTGCTGCTAATGATGTGACCGCCCACCAGCTTGCTAGAGCTTTCGTGTGGTTGATGCTGTCAGTCACCATCTTTGCTAATTCTGGGACTCTGGCCATGACTTGCCTTCTCGACTCTCTGGTGGATGTAGATGGGATTGGGACGGTCTCGTGGGACAAGGCCGGATTGGCAGAGCTCTACTTCTCTCTGGATATGTACAGCCGGAACAAGGCTGTCTCCATGGACTGCTTTTCATTTTCCCTTGAGGTAGTCCCTCTTTCTTTTCTCTTTCTTTTCTTGTCTTGAGACTTTTATGAAAGAAAAATGACCCTTTTGATGTTTTGAACATGCAGGTCTGGTTCTGTGAGGTGATCAGGTTCTTTCCATGGAACCAACAGAGCGATGTCACCATCTTTCCTGCTATGATCCGCTGGAGGGGAGATGCGAGAGATAAGTTCACCGGGAAGACCCGGATCACCTTTGATTACAAGATGGTTAGGCCGGTTATCAACAGAGATGAGCACGACGGAGTGGACTTCTACCCGTGGGGCAGGTATCCGGAGATTCTGCTAGGAGAGGCCGTGGAGGCGACCACGCAGAGGAGATGGCTGACTGGGCTGACATGTGATGTCATCTATTTGGGGGACCGTTTCTCGAGGCAGCATAGCTATGTCCCTCCATTGGACGTCATTACTCCCCATGATCCTCCAAAGACGGATGCTACGGCCCGTGGATTGCGGGCGAGATGAGATAGCTAGGTACCGAGGAGGTATAGCCGCAGAGGAGTATTTTGACATGGATACCCCTACGCCGTGTTTGTGGAGCAGCGCCGAGGACGCCACGTAAGCCGATGAAGCCGCGGTCACTCAGGGATATGGGGAGGACGAGCCTTCTGACCCACCGATCCCTCCTGCGCACATTTCATACGTGGTCCACGGAGTTCCAAGGAGGATGAGGATTCCTGTCCCCGACACTAGGGAGCCCCAGTATACTTTGCTGCCTAACAGCACTGTAAGTATACTTTTAGGATCTTTTCCCTTTTCAGCTTTCTTTGCTTTTTGCAATTCTGAGATTTTCTTCTCTTTTTTTTTTCTCAGGTTCCAGCTCGCACTTACGACAGACTGGTCAGGCAGAACAGGGGCTGGAAGGACGTGTGCCGGTCTCTTCTGAGGAAGCTGGCCTGCACTTCAAAGGCGGCGGCGGAAGCACAGGAGCCCGGGCGCAAGAGAAGGCATGTCGGGGGCACAACATCCACTTCATCAGCTTCGGAGTACTCTTTCAGTGCCATGCCTCGGGGACGGGGACCCAATGCTGACATCTTGGAGCAGCTGGCTGAGTATGAGCACGACAATGTCCATCTGTCTGATGTGAGCGATGCATAGGATTTGATGAGAGAGGCTAGCGTCTATGAGCTAAGCAGCGATGAAGAAGAAGAAGGATCGGAGGCCTAGGAGGTCTCTAGAGTTGACTTAGGAAGGAAAACAAACAATGAACACGTTTTTATGCACATTTTGTTTATTTTTTGCTTTATTTGGGCGCCGATGGGGCGAAGACAATGTATTAACAATTTATTTGCTTTTCTAATTTATGCTTTTTTAATTTGCATATTACTTGAGCCTTGGGGCAATTTTTTGCTTGGAATCTTGGCTGAAACTGGGCCAAAATGATATATAATGATGTATAAATGCTTGGATGATCTTTGGACATGTTTTTGTACAGGTTTTGATTGGAAAAGTGGGGTGAAAACTCCCTTTGGGCAGAAACTTGGTTGCTGCAGATTTTTTTTTTCTGCAGATGGCAAATGTAGCCGTGCGGCATGGACCTGAGGGCAAATGAGGCCGTGCGGCTTACAGTTCTGTCTGGACTGGTTATTTTCTGAATAAAAGCAAGGCTTGGCCATTTCACTTCATTTTCAACTTAGACTTGTCCCAATTGTTCCCAGAGCACATTTTGGACTTAAAGACACCACCTTTGATCATTTTGCAATGGAGAAGCCCGTCAGATTGCAAAAGGGGAAGCGAGACCATTTTCTGTCCGATCTTCAATCTTGGGTGAAACACAACTTCCAATTTCACAAGGGGCTGCTTGATTCTTCCTTCAAGATCAAGTCTTTATGGCATTTGAGGGATCTCCCGCCCGATTGGGACCTTTTGAGAGCAGCAGCAAGGTTTTAGGACGTCCGGAGACACGTTTACTGCTTTTCTTACAACGAGATTGTCCCAACGCATGAAGACTTCCGAGCCTTGATCGGGGGTCCAGAAACTGAGGCTGTATCGATTTCGTTGATCGAATACGTGCCGATGGCGGCAAAGCTTGCATCTTTTCTGCAGATTTCTCTGGGAGAGGCTGAGGGGATGATGATAGCCCCGGATAGGATTGACCTTTCTGATATCCCGGGCAGGTTTGGGTCTCCGACTATGGCTGCGACCACGGTAGCTATGGATGCCTTTATTCTCTGCATATTTTCTGCTCTGTTCACCGCTGAGTCCGTGGGGATCTGTCATGGTGGTCTCTTGGACATGGTCAGAGATTGTAGAGCTGGGAAGGACATTGTCCCACTGGTTTTGGGAGAGACATTGCATGGCATTGACAGGATGGCTAGGGGAGACCATTTCATGAGGTCTGGGAGTCCAGCTGTGCTGACTTTATGGCTGCAGGAGAGGCTCGGGGCTTTGCCAGGGGCTTTGCCGACTCAGTGCCCTTGGGTGATTTCTCAGAGAGGTGCACCGAGGCAACAGGACCAGGGTAGCTGGGAGCTGATGATGGCTAGGCTATCCACTTCGGACATCCGTTGGTGGATACCTCATTGGAGGTTGCAGACCAGGAGGATATTTCAGGAGTCCTATATAGTGAGGGTTCCAGGGTTCTGCTGGTCGTCCTTCTACATTCCCTGCTTGGTATCCAGGCAGTTCAGGGCTTTACAGGAGCCGTTGGGCGATTGAGAGGACATCCGTACCATGGAGGTGGTGCCATTGGATATGAGAAATCCAGCCAGCCTCTTATTCTTCTCGAGGGCTTGGACATACACTGCTTTCCCACCCAGGGCTATCTTCAGGAGCAGAAAGAGTACCATCTTGACCACTGTCTACTTGGATTGGTACGAGAGGGAGATGGGAGCGACTCAGGTCATTCTGGGGGAGAGACGTCAGGCTTTATTGGGGGCTGACTGCGACTTGAGTAGGACTCTGAGGGAGACTGAGGCTAAGGCGAGTTGCCATAACCAGTCGGGTGACCTGATCAGAGATATGGAGGCTCGATACAAGAGATTGTCCGAGGTCGCTCCTTTGACTGAGGCTCAGAGGGAGGAAGTGCGGACTCGTGCTCGTGTAGAGAGGGCACTTATTGACACAGGTTTGATGGAGGCTCCAGTGAGGATGCCTGAGGTCGGGATGAGGGAGACCAACATTATAGAGAAGAAGAGAAAGAACACTCGACGGGGTCGAGGTAAAGGGAAGAAGACCAAAGAAGACTCAGCGAATGACGACTGACAGATCTTTTCTTAGGATTCCCTTATTGCCATTTTGCAAACACATTAGTTTTATTTAGGCATTTTTTTATATTTTAGATCTTTGTAGCAGGTTAGCAGAGTCAAGAGTAGACCGTGCTTGAACTCATCAAGAAGTTTTTAACTTGTATTGAACAAGAGATATTATCTTAGAAATTAATCAAGACACATTTCATGGAAATTCAAATGTCTTATTGCTTGGGACCCGTTTTATGAAAACTGAAATGTCCTTTATTTTTATTTATTGTTTAGGCTGAACCATAAATGGCTGCCTACGTTCCCCTTTTACAAGAAAGACTAAGGGGCTCAGGTCTTCGTAGTTCATTCTGGTGAACTAACAAAATTAGGTCTTTTGACTTCCTTTTTCTTTTTTTTTTCTGTGCAACCCTGTTTTTTGCCTAGACCGCCCTTTTTGGGTTTTTCAGCCTAGCTGGGTATTACTCTTTTTGCACTAAGATTTTTGTCTTTTTTTTCTTTTTTTTTATATGTGCAACCCTGTTTTTTGCCTAGACCGCCCTTTTTGGGTTTTCAGCCTAGCTGGGCATTACTCTTTTTGCACTAAGATTTTTTTTTTAGACATAGTACCTTCGGAGCTTATCACCGTTGACTGGGTGGACAAAGGGATTGCCGTCCAGGTCTGCAAGCTTCATGGCTCCTCCCGATAGTATCTTCTGCACCACATAAGGGCCGATCCAAACGGGTGGGGTTCCCATTTTCCCAGAGGGTTGTCTCTGGTAGGGGGCTTCACTTTCAACACTAAGTCACCCTCTTTGATGTCTCTGGCCTTGACCTTTTTGTCAAATGCTCTGGCCATTCGCCTCTGATAGGCTCGGGTGTGCTCCATGGCTTTGAGCCTTCTTTCATCGAGCAAGGCCAATTCGTCATGCCGGCTACGTAGCCACTCCACTTCGTTGATGTTGTTTTCCAGGAGGACCCTTAATGACGGGATTTCCAACTCCACGGGTAACACTCCTTCCATCCCGTAGGTTAGGGCAAAAGGAGTTTCTCCTGTGGCTGTTCTGACAGACGTTCTGTAGCCCCAGAGTGCCAAGTGCAACTTTTCGGGCCAATCACGACCACGGGTGGCCATTTTACGGATGATCCGTTCGAGCGTCTTATTAGCAGCTTCCACGGCTCCATTAGTCTGAGGTCTGTACGGGGACGACTTGTGGCGAGTGATCCTGAATTCTGACAGCAATCTACTGCAGTCCCCTTCAAAGTGCAACCCATTGTCAGAAATGATCTCATTGGGCACCCCATATCTACACATTATGTTTTCTTTGATAAACTGGGCAACCTTCTTGGAAGTGAGGACCTTGTAGGACTTGGCCTCTACCCACTTAGTGAAGTAGTCGATGGCTACTAGCACAAATTCATGCCCATTGCTTCCTGCCGGGGCTATTTTCCCTATCACATCAATACCCCAAGTTGCGAACGGCCAAGGAGTCGTCATGCAGTACAGGTCATGAGGCGAGAGATGGTTGAGGTTGGCAAACCGCTGGCACTTGTCGCATGCTCGGACATACTGGACACAGTCTGTTTCCATGGAAATCCAGTAGTAACCCATTCTGAGGATCACTTGCATCAGAGCTCTGGCATTCATATGAGGACCGCAGGGACCATTGTGGACTTCGGTCATCAACTCTTTGGCCCTTTCTTGAGTGACGCATAAGAGGAGTGGTCCTTGATACCGCTTCTTGTACAGGTTGCCTCCTAGAATGACATAATGGGAGGCCAACCTTTTCAAGGCTTGCAAGCTCTTGGCTCACGATACCTTCTTTCGGTCTACCTTCTTCGTCTAAAGCCTGACTCTCCATCCTTGAGGAACTGGTAAATTTGATTGTACCAAGGTTCCTTTATAGGCTCGGGTCTCAGGTCTACTTCACAACAGAAAGCTGGGGCTTCTCTTCTACCCACTCTGAAGGGTTTTATGGCTTTTCCCTCGGGGATCTCTACCAGTGAGGCTAGAGTAGCTAGGGCATCTGCGAATCTGTTCTTTTCCCTTGGCAAGTAGTGGAAGGTCACTTCTCTGAACTGTCCAGTCAACTCCTCCATATGGGCATGATACCGCTGAAGATTAGGGTCCACAGTCTTCCATTTGTTGGAGACCTGGTTGATGATCAGGGCTGAGTCTCCATAAACTTCAAGCTCCTTGACATTCCTTTCTAAGGCAGCTTCCAAACCAGCAATGCAGGCTTCGTACTCGGCGACATTGTTCGTGGCAGGGAAGTTTAACTTGAGGGCTATGGGCGTGTGCTCATCTTTCGGATCGACCAGTAGCATCCCTACGCCATTTCCTCTTTTGTTAGCGGCTCCGTCAAAGAATAATTGCCATCGATTCTCGGGCTCAACTGCAAAGATCCCTTCATCTGGGAATTGGGGTTCAGGCCCTCTGTCTTCATTACTGGGGAAGTTCGCCAGGTGGTCTGACAACGCTTGACCCTTGATGGCCTTTCTGGTCACATAGTTGATGTCGTACTCTGCCAAGAAGAAGGACCACTTTGCCAGACGCATCGAGAGGGAAGGCTTATCAAAGATGTACTTGATGGGGTCCATTTTTGAGACCAAATTCACAGGGTGGGCTTGCATATAATGCTTCAACTTGCCGACTACCCAGACCAGTCCTGCACAAGTCTTTTCACATGCTGAGTAATTGAGCTCACTTCCCTGCAGCTTCCGGCTGACAAAGTAAATGGCATTCTCTACCCGAGAGTCTTTCTTCTCCTGAGCAAGCATAGCCCCAACTGCCGTATCAGTGACAGTAAGATAGAGCAGAAAAGGTTTCTGTCTATGTGGGGGGCATAGTACTGGAGGATGTACTAAGTATGCTTTAATCTGGTCAAAGGCATCCTGACATTCTTCGGTCCACTCTGTATCTACATTCTTCTTCATGAGCTTGAAGATGGGCTCGCACATAGTGGTCAACAGATTGACGAAATGGCTGATGTACTGCAACTTCCCCCATAAAGCTCTTGACTTCTGTCTGGGTTCTAGGTGGCCTCATGTCCATAATGGCTTTGATCTTTCGGGGGTCGACTTCGATACCTCGCTCCGTGACCATATACCCAAGCACTTTTCCCCTTGTCACTCCGAAGGTGCATTTGGCAGGGTTTAGTCTCATAGAATGTTGTCTCAGCCTCTCAAAGAACTTCCGCAGGTCAACAAAGTGCTGCCCATCCTCGCCTTTGGAGTGAATTATCATGTCGTCGACGTAGACCTCAATCTCCTTGTGGATCATGTCATGAAAAAGCGCGGTTTCTGCCCTTTGGTAAGTAGCCCCGGCATTCTTAAGCCCAAATGGCATTACTGTATAACAGTAAGTTCCCCACGGCGTGGTGAAGGCTGTCTTTTCTTGGTCTTCTTCGGCCATCTTGATCTGGTTGTAGCCTGCAAAGCCATCAACGAAGGATTTGACTTCGTAGTTGGCAGTGGAGTCCACCAGGATGTCTATGTTCGGCAAGGGGTAATCATCTTTGGGGCTGGCCTTGTTCAGATCCCGGAAATCTACACAGCAGCGCACCTTCCCATTGGCCTTGGTGACGGTCACAATATTGGACAACCATGTCGGATATTCGATGACTCGTATGAATCCTACCCATAGTAGCTTCTCAATCTCTTCTTTGACCTGTAGAGACCACTCTGGCTTGATCTTTCTCAGTTTCTGCTTTACTGGCTTAGCATCTGGTGCTAGAGGGATTCTGTGCTCTACTATTGAACTGTCTAGTCCCGGCATATCCCTGTATGACCATGCAAAGACGTCCATGTATTCTCTGAGCAGATTAACCAGTCTGTCCCGTTCAACCCCCTGGAAGAAGTTTCCAATCTGTGTCTCTTTAGGTTCCTCGACAGTACCCAAGTTCACACTTGTCAAAACCTCCTCGGCAGCTTGGGCCCAGTTTTCCTCTTTTTCTGTAACCTGCTTAAAGATTTCTTTAATGTATTGTTCATTTAGTGTGTTTGCATCTTGTTCAAATGATTCATTATTAACTGTTGTTAAGTTTTGAGTTAATTTATCATTTGTTAAGTTGGCAATAAGGGGATAATCAGAAAGATATGTCATTTCATTCAAAACAAAGGGAAAGATGACATCGATTACATATTGATAATCCTTGGGAGTGAGGCCTTCGGATGACTCAGAGGACTGGAATTCAAAGATTCCTGACTCGACTGACTCTGGACCCTACACTACTTATTGACTCGAGGGTGTTTGACAAGGGTTGGACCGGGATCTCACTCCTTCCTGCTGTTGCCCTGGGGAGTAGCAGTCTTGTCAGCGTTCTCATTTGGCTGTGCATCCTGTGGATCATCATTGCCTTTGTTGACACCATTTCCATGGGGAATACCTGACTGATCTGGCGGAATCTCCTTTCTGAACTTAACTTTATCCATCTGTACCTCCGGGGCAGTAGGACCAGTTGTGCTTTCGGCATCTGAGATACAGCTTTCTTCATCCCAAAAGTCTTCTGGCTTGTTCACTCTTCTTTCCACCTTTTCCCAAACAGGGGGTTGGGACTGATCCTCGGGAGCAGTAAGAGCCATTACAAATACATTATGCTCATCATGGGTGATGAAGGGCTCTGAAGAAACTTTCATTAACATGGCTTGTTTCACTTCAAACTCGCAATCTTCATAAGTGAGCCTTTCTTCTGTAATCTTGACCATGGTTACTGGTTCGATATCATAGAAAAGAGGCCGAGCTCTGACAACATTAACGAAATCAGTTCCGACTATGGGCCCAAACTGTCCTTCCATGGCGGCGGCATTAATCAAATCTTTCCACTTTCCTTGTAATTCAGCATAAGGAACATTGAATTTCAGGATGTCTATGATCTCCGGATTGACTGCATTTGTTTCCCCGAACTCGATCATGTTGACCTGATTGTTAGCAGGAAGAGGGTTCTTGACCACATTGGGACCCCGAGGCGGCTCCAGCTTGCCTTCTTCAATCAGGCGAGAGATCAGGAACTTCAGATAGGTGCAATCATTGGTGTTATGCCCATGATATTTGTGAAAATGGCAATGCTTGGTTTCGTCCATCCTGACACTGGGGTTCTTGGGTTTCCAATTTTCCAAAGGTCTGATGAGTCCTTCAGCTACCAAACCGTCAAAGACCTTCTCTAGTGGCATTCCGAAATCTTCTGCGGTATAGAAGCGAGGCCTTGGCTTTGCAGCGACTTGGCTTGAATTTTGCCCGACCCTCTCATTCTGAATATAATTGACAGCGCCAACCGTTTCTTTTCCTTTTGTAGTGACAGCTGTGGCATTTGAAACTGGTGCTTTGTAGCGGTGGGAATTGGCTGCTCCTGTGGCTGGGGCCATGTTGAAGGCATTTTCAAACTTGGTACCGGCATTTACCATTGCCCGAAGGTCAGGATAGTAGTAATTGCCAATTTGGACCCTTAGTTGGGGCTTCAAGCAAGATTGGAAGATCTCCATCTGTTCCTCTTCGTTCAGCGGGGTCATCATTTCACTAAGCTTCCAATTCCATCTCCTGTAGAATTCACTCACTGGCTCATCTGGGCGCTGTAGAGTGCCTTGCAGGTCATTCCTGCTGGTTTCCCAATTCAAGTTGGCCTTATACTTCTCCAGGAATGCTTCCTTAATCTGGTCCCAGGTGGCTCGGGCCTCTGGCTTTACATGCAGGAACCATCTAAGAGCTGAACCCTTTAATGACAGCTGAAAATGGTCGGCCATTTGCTGATGTGTACAATCCTTGGCTCTCATGGCAAGAAGGTAGCTTTCAATGTGAGTCCGGGGACAATCGGTGCCGTTGAACTTTTCAATCTCTGGCATTCGGAATTTTGGAGGAAGAGGGACAATTTTGCTGGGATCAGTAATTTGGTATGCTGCCTTTTTGGTGTTCAGTTCTCCGAACTTCTCTTGCATGGACTTAACTTGTTCCATCAACCAAGTCATGTTGGGGTCGGGGGACGGTTTCGATTCTGAAGCAGGCTTGTCAGATTTGAGTGGCAGGACTGTGGGTGGCACAGTGGTAGCTGGTACCATGGCTTGGGAGTCTTTGGAAGGGAAGTAGGTGTAAACTTGGCCTGGTCCTGTATTTCCCTGAGGCTGGCCAGAGGCATAGGAATTAGGCTCGTAGTTGCAGAAGTAGGAAAAAGGAGCCTCGTGGGATCCTGTTGGCAAGGTTGGGGGTGGAAGATCTGCTGTGGAAGGGCATAGATTGTAAAGGTCACTTGGTTGATTCTGAGGCCTAGAAGTTGTCTGGGACGGACCATACTGGGGAGGGGGAGCGAATCCCATAGGGTAGTGCAGAGGCTGCGTTGCGGGGATAGCTGTGGCGTTTGTTCTCTGCTGGTAGGGAACAAAGCTGGGTCTTATCTGAGGAGGAGAGGGTATCGGGACCCTGATGGCTTGAGACATTGGGAAGGACTGAAAAGGGACAGTCTTTGGTAATGGATCATATGTGGATGGAGGAGGGCATTAGTTATAGGCTAGGGGAGCTGAGATGATTACTTCTGGAGTTTCATCTTCTACCATAACCAAGGAACCGTTAGGCTCTACCACTATCTGGACCCCATGACGGCGGAGCGCATCAATGAGCATGGCTTGCTGTTCCTCATGGGCCTTACGACTATTTTCCAAGGCTAAGGCTAGCTCTTCTTCCCGAGTCATCTGGTTACCCAAACCAAGATCGTTCTCTGTCGAATCGGACATTCCGACTCTGGACCGACCAAACCGAGGATTCTCGCGAACCTGTTCGAGAATTCTGCGCTAACAAGTCGCTGACCCGGTGTTCTCACCCACTTCTTTCTCGCTGCGGGAAAGGGATATGAGAGGTTTAGACTCGGGGTAGGTGTTTAGGCTGAAGGCTCAAGCAATATGCAAATTAGGAATCTTCCAGTTTACTTAAAACAGTGTCTTTTATTAATTTCTATTTGGTTGGAAAAGGGGATTTGCCCTTCTTTTTCGCAACTACTCTAGATCCTGGATCAGTGGGTTGCGTCACTACGTCTATAAGCCCCTCGTATTCCACCTGTATTTCGACCTCCCAGGGAGGACAGCCCCGGGCGAGGGTCCTATAGGGCACGCGGATCCCATTGACCGAGAGTAAAGAATGCTCCTAACGGGTCTAGCGAGTCATAGGAACTTTCAACGCACGAGCGATGCGAATTATGGTCAAGGCAATACCGGGAAAGTCTCGTCTTTCTGTCTTAACGAAATTTTGGCAGAGTTTCGCTTGAGCGAATGACGTTTTGACTTTCGATAATGTCCGAGAAGATAATAGGCATGGGTCGGGTGGCAAAAGCCGGATGACACGATGTCACATTGAACTTCGTTGCATACGCAGTGTGTGAGTCAGAATCGAAGTCAATGCCGGGTCAAGATCTTGCCAATTTTTCCTTGTCGGAATTTTGGCAGAGCTTCGTTTGAGCGAAAGATCTTTGGATTTTTTTTTGGCAAAGACTCGGTCTCGACTCTTACGCATTCCGTGCGGGTCAAGGTCAAAGTCAATGTCGAAGTCAGGATCCCACCGATTTTTTTCCTTGTCGGAATTTCGGCAGAGTTTCGCTTGAGCGAAAGATCTTGACTTCCGTTATGAACTAATTCTTGACCTTTACGAGGGTATGCAACTGGGCTATATGACACGGACTAGACCAAAAACCAACCAAAAAGTCACGGTTTTTTGAAACGTGTGACACGGATTGTGCATTGGTCGACACTGGCTGCCATGGGGAGGTTGGAATGATTCCGTGCGCGGCCGGGAGCATCGTAAGGCTGTCCGTGACTGCAACTGGAACCACCCCGGGTTTGAAGGACGTGCGTGCAAAGTGTACATGATATATCAGGTGCGCGTAGTGTGCGGTCTCCTAAAAATGTTCCTTTTTGAGTTAAAACAGAGATTTTCATAAATGTGTTTTAAAGGAATGATTTTCGGGACGGGGGAGAATGCAGCAGATAAGCACGTAAATTTTCTGGGAGCCCCAGTCGAGCCTGCATGGAGCCGAGTAGCCCCAAAAAGCCGCCTAGGATCGCCGATTAACCTTGATTTTTCCTGGTGGAATTGCCACTGAGGTCGCCCGGTCAGAATCCAAGGAGGATTGAGCCGTACGACTGCATGGATCAATTTTCCAGGTTCCACTCCTTTGCTATTTTCGGGTTGTTTCCCGTTCAAAGTATGCACAAATTCCAAGATGCAAATGATGCAATGCAAGGCAAAGAAAGCAAGCACGATTAATGAAATCAGCGACGGGAGTCTAACCTGCTCAAAGGGAAAAGCTTTCTTTTATTTTTTTTCAAATTTTTTTTTCGAAAAGGGATACTGATACGTGGGATTGTTAAACCACCGGTTATCCTAAGCCCCGGGTTAGGGAGCGATACAGGAAGGTTACTTGGTGTCCACCTATATACCGAGTATCGATTTTTTTGTTTTAAAAATAAAGCTTTTCTCCTTTGGGATATTCCCCAGCGGAGTCGCCAAACTGTGAATGTGTGCCCAAATTGTGTGTTGGATTCACGCGAGTTTGAAGACATCCGGTTTAATTTGAAAAACGGAGTCGCCACGCCATTTTGATTACCTCAAAACTTTGAAAAAAAGGTTTTATGGGTTCGGAGGTTAAGTTACCCCTTGGGAAGAATGGATCGTCGTTCACCCAAGGTGCCTTGCCGGAGCAAGTCTCCCAAGATTCCATTAACCGTGCTTGCTTGCGTGCTTTCTTGTGTGCATGTGTTTGAAAATAAGGGGGGAATGTCCCAAGTTGTCTTCCGGACGTACAAACCATTTATTGGTTGTCGCTCGGGATTTCTTGGATTTTATGTATTCGGGGTTTTGATCCCGTCCTCATCTTGGACTTGTGATCATCGCTTTTTTTAACCTCGGGACTTGCGTGATCGAGAGAATGACTTTCTTTATAGTCAAAGATGAGGTTCTTTAGAAAAGGAGGGTCCTTAGCCCATCAATCCTACGCTTTAAGACGGTCGAGCTCATATAGATGCTTCATACTCGTCTTAAGCGATAATTGGAGATATAGGGTTCAAGGTTGTCCCTTTCTAAAGAGATCATGAAACCTTTATGGAAGAAACGATGTAAAGATAGGATCTTTACACCGGTTCGTTCCAAGGTTGCTAAAGGGGACATGGGGGAAATGCATGATTTAATATAAAAATGACATTTTTAGTGAAAAGATGACATTTTTGGGTTGCAAAGGATGTTTTTTGATTTAAAGAAGTGATCTTTATTGCAAAGGATGCTTTTTTAATGTAAAGACATGATTTTTATGCAAAGGATGCATTTTCATGAAGAAATTGGGATTCAATATGTAAGGGATGCATAAAGATTGCATTTTGAAAAGCATAGGATGCTAATTTAGGATAAAGATATGATCTTTTAATGCAAAGGATGCATGAAAAAGGATTTTATGTGCAAATGATGCATTTTTATGATAAAGACTTGATCTTTATATGCAAAGGATGCATTAAGATGACATTTTTATGTAAAAATGGGGTTTTTAGGTGCAAAGGATGCACCTTTATATATATAAAGATTACATTTTTAATGCCAAGGGATTCCTAATGCATGCAAAGGGGGAAGGGGGATGATAAAGATATGATCTTTAAACTACCAAGTCCCAAGCAAAGATAATAACAATATATGAATGCAATGAGCAAATTAATTCACATAGAGCAATTAGAATGCAAGGTTAGGGAGTGAGAGGTTACCAATGGTTTCCTCTTCTTCTTTGGATGGAGCTAGGAGGAAGGATCAATCTTGGATCTTCAAGGAGGAGGGAGGAGGCTTCTTGGCTTTCTTCTTCACCTTCTTGGACTTCCAGCAGCCTTTGGGAGAGTGTTTTTCGTATTGTGGTGCTGTATTTTGTTCATGTCATGATTAAAATGGATAGAGGAGGGCTCTATTTATAGGCAGTCTGGGAAGAGCGAATGAAGCCGTGCGGCTGGAGGTCCTTGGCTAATGCAGCCGTGCGACATTATCCACAATGACTCAGCACTTCTAGAATCATGCAAGGTGGCAAATTCTAGAACCTTTCTCCCAATTAAGAAAAACGTGTTTCTTAATTGATAAGCCTTCCTTTCATCCCTTAATTAATTTGGAACAGTTCCGGAATATTTCCGGAACACTAGGAAGGTCCGGGGAATTACCGGAAAACTTACCGAAATTGCCGGAAAGTTTAACCGGAAGGCATGAGCCAGATTTGGGTACTTACAGAAGCCCCTCGGCAACGTCACTTGCAAGGCGAGTGGGGTTGTCGATAGAAAAGGATCCAATCTGGTGAATGCCGAGACGGATCGAGAGACCGAGGTGGTCGAGTGGCTGAACCTTCGGAAGGCTACCTACGTATCCCGAGTGGGAATCAAGCCAGGCCGTAGTTCGGAAAAGATCCGCTGGGGAATGGAGAAGAGAAAACTGGTCTCTTGCTGGGAAAATAGAAGAGGAAATGACCTAGGAGGTCAGGCAATTGATCCTACTGGGGATATGCTAGAAATGACCTAGGTGGTCAGATAACAAAGTCTCTATGAGGGACTACTTCATCACTGAGGAGTAACGAAGAAACAGGGTGACCAAAGTGGTCGAATGGCTGGACCTTTTATAAAAGGCTACCTACGTATCCCGGAGGAATCAAGCCTTGATCGTAGTTCAAGCATCACTAGATAAGTTAAGAACGATGTCTAGGATCCTTGAGGTTTTGACAATTAATGGAGTGGAAATAATTGTGGTTGTTTGATCTTCTCGGTAAGTAAATTTAAAATTCGGGTCGAATTTTCTTTAAGGAGGAGTAATTGTAACGACCCGAGCTCTAGGCATTAGTTTAATCACGTGTTGAGCACGTGTATATGGAGTGCAATTTATATTAATTATTGTTTTGCAT
This sequence comes from Adenophora triphylla var. japonica, assembly GCA_022495995.1. Lineage (NCBI taxonomy): Eukaryota > Viridiplantae > Streptophyta > Magnoliopsida > Asterales > Campanulaceae > Adenophora > Adenophora triphylla. The sequence continues at coordinate 160,725 of JAFEMH010002229.1, forward strand.
TTTTATTGTATCAATTATGTGTTAGTTTAGCACTTTAATAATTTATATGATATTTCCAATATGTTAATAAATTAAATATAATTATTTAATGTCATTTTGAAAATATTAGGAGTGGTATAGTGAAATAATAATATGATTTTTTTTATTAAGAACCTTATAAAAAGTATTGAGGTGCTAAAGTGTCTAAGTAGGAACTTAAGAAATATAATGGAAAATGTTTAATGATGGAGGAGCCTAGGTGAAAATATTCCATGGTTATCCTTACTTTGTGTTTAAATGAGGAAGCCTCATATTATCTAATATACAATACAAGGAGGTAAAAACTGCCTCTTAGCCCCCTATAAGTGGTGGTCAGGATTGATTCTGAGAAAAGACATCCAACGGCCCAAAATTATCCCAGACTTCTTCAACCGTCGTCCGTAACCTCTCCTCACTCATTTTCCGCTAACCGCACTCTCATATCCCCGTCAAATTCTTATGCTTCTGTTACCTCGCACACCACGAGTGTTGACGAAGGTGGAGATGGAGCGGCTGATAAGAGGTCGCCGGAAAAATTAGGGCATGGGAGAGGGAGGGTTGCCAATCAGCCTACCAAATTCGAATTCGGTAACCCTATTTTCAATTCTTCAATTGCTGCGTTCGTTTCATTTTCACGGACTAATTTTGACTTTGTTTTTTTTTTGTTGAAATTTCAAAAATTTATGTGTGTAGATCGGATTTTCAGAGAGGAAAGTAGGACTGGCGAGGTTTACTAGTCTCGGACTAAGGATATAGTTGCTGCAGCCGTAGGGGATTTGATGGTATGTTTCTCTTAATTTGTTCCCCTAGAATTAGGACCATTTATATGATGTTTATATGAGGGTTGTTATTTTCCCGTCATACTTTTGTGTGATTGATTAGAAGCTTATCTTAGATGTGGGCAATCTGAATGTGTGACTATTTGTTTCTCTCTCTCTCATAGCATAATGAGTGCCTATTTTCTGGGTTTCAAGGAAATAAATGAAGTTAAGGACATGTGTTGGAACAAGATTGTTGGACAAAGGTTGAGTTTAGTACTAACTTAGTTAGAAAATAAACTTTTAGTTTGGGGAAACATTTGCATATAAATAGGTATTCATTCTGCAGCTGAGTCAGTAGTACCATTTTCTATTTATTGATTTGAAGAAGGAGGTAGGGGTGTAAAAGCTTTGGCAAAAGATGATTTATTCATTTACATTGTGAGTATTTATAAGTACAAATGATGAAACAAAATCAGCCTAGAGATATACATTATCAGCCTAGAGATATACAATATCAACTAATACAAGTATGAAGATATACACAATATATATTTAATGTAACAGAATAAACAAAATGATAACAGAATAAACAAAATGATACTGGAAGATAGGAAGGATATTCTCGTAGACTAGGAAGGATTGCTTTGATTCTTTACACGCCCCCGCAAGATGGACGGTCCTTGAGTTAGGCCAATCTTGGAGATGAGTGAGACAAAACGAGCCCGCGAGAGGGGTTTCGTTAAAGCATCAGCGAGTTGCTCATTTCCGGAGATGTGTTGGACTCGAAGGTTTCCGAGCTGGACTTGCTCTCGGACGAAGTGGAAGGCAAGTGCGAGGTGCTTCATGCATGAGTGGAAAATTGGATTAGCTGAATAGTTAGCTGCTCCAAGGTTGTCGCAGTATATGACCGGTGCTGTGGAGGATTTGATTCCAAGTTCAGACAGAAGGTTGTTTACCCACAGAAGTTCAGCGGCGGTTGCAGCAACTGAGCGAAACTCTGCCTCAGTTGAAGAGCGAGATAGAGCACGTTGCTTTTTAGAAGACCAAGCAATAGGGTTGCGGCCGAGGTAGACAATAAATCCGGTAGTTGAGATGAAATCATCTTTATCGCCTGCCCAATCTGCATCACAGAAGGCATGTAGAGTTGGTGGTGAGTGTTTAAAAATTTGGATTCCAGCATGAATTGTGCCATTGAGATAGCGGAGAAGTCTTTTTAAAGCGGACCAATGGGACTCTTGAGGGTGGTGAAGAAATTGTGCGAGTTTGTTAACTGGGAAGGGAATGTCCGATCGGGTGAGGGAAAGATATTGCAAACTGCCAATGATAGCACGGTATTCAGAGGGATTACAGATGGGAGTTCTCGGGTGAGCTGAAAGAGGGGGTTAGGTCGACATTGGTGTGGAAGAAGGTTTGGAGTGTTGCATGTCATGTCTTGAGAGAAGATCAGTAATATATTTAGACTGTGAGAGGAGAATGCCTTGAGAGTTAGGTGTCACTTCAATGCCAAGAAAATAAGAGAGTGGGCCAAGGTCTTTTAAAGAGAATTGAGAAGAAAGACTAGAGACAAATGTTTCAAGAAAGGTGGTGGAGGGTCCTGTGACGACAATGTCGTCAACGTAGACAAGTAATAGAAGGTAGTGAGAGTTGTTGTGATATGTAAATAGTGAGGGGTCGGCAATAGAAGTTGTGAAGCCGAAAGAGATAAGAAATTGTTTAAGGGCAGTGTACCAAGCGCGAGGGGCTTGTTTTAGCCCATAAATTGCTTTGGAGAGGCGACAAACATGGGATGGATTGGTGGGGTCTTGAAACCCGGGGGGTTGAGACATGAAAACGGTTTCAGAGAGACGACCTTGTAGGAAGGCGTTGTTGATGTCTAGTTGGCGAAGAGACCAACCTTGAGTGATGGCAAGAGAGAGAATTAGGCGGATAGTGACTGGTTTGACAACCGGACTAAAGGTTTCGGTATAATCAAGACCGGGACGTTGGTGGAAGCCTTTGGCAACGAGACGGGCTTTGTATTTATGAATGGTATTGTCTGGGTTGTATTTAATGCGAAAAACCCACTTGCAACCGACAATATTCGGAGCTTCATGGGAGGGAACTAGGGACCAGGTTTGGTTACGCATGAGAGCGTTGTATTCTTCACACATAGCAGCACGCCAATGAGGGATGGAAAGGGCCTGTTTGGAGGTGGTGGGAAGGGCAGTGGAGGGAAGTAATGCAGCGGTATGAACATATTTTGGATTGGGTTTGCGTATTCCATGGGTGAGTCGAGTGGCAATGGTTCGGATAGGTGGTGGGTTAGGTTCGGATGTGGGTGTAGTGTGGTTCAAGGAGGGTGCGGTTGGTGGGGAAAGGGTAGTTGGAGCTGAAGTGGGTGAGGTAGGAGTGGTCGGGGCTGCTGCTTGTTCGGGTTGTGGTGTATGGATGGTTGTGGACTGTATGGCTGGAGAGTTGGTGAGAGGAATTGGTTCATGAGTAGTTGGGGTGAAGTTTTCGGTGGGAACAAGATTTTGGGGCACAGTAGGTGGGTTGGTTGGGATAATGGGGATAGATAAAGAGCACCATTCTGAGGGTGTCATGGTGGAGGTAGGGATGGAGGAAGATGTGAGAGTGTGGTACGGAAACTCCGTTTCAACGAAATGAACATGACGAGAGGTATAAATTTTATGTGTGGTTGGGTCAAGACAGTGGTAGGCACTTTGTGAGGAAGAATAGCCAATAAATATGCAAGGGATGGATTTTGGAGCTAAATTATGTGGGGTGTATGGTTTTAACCATGGGTAGCAGAGACACCCAAAGCTACGAAGTTTGGTGTAGTTGGGTGGTTTTTGAAAGAGACGGAGGTAGGGTGAATCATTTTGGAGAGTGGGTGTTGGTAGCCTATTTATAAGGTAGGCTGCAGTAGTGAGAGCATGAGACCAAAAGGAGAGCGGAAGCTTAGCATGAGATAAAAGGGAGAGGCCGGTTTCAACTAGATGCCGATGTCGGCGTTCAGAAAAACCATTGTGTTCGGGTGTATGTGGGGGGATGTGAGATGAGATACACCATTATTGAGAAGAGATGGTGTGAGTTTTAAATATTCACCTCCGTTGTCGGAGAAAAGTTGAACAATAGGACGAGAAAAGAATTTTTCCACAAGTGCTTTAAACCGGTTAAAGGTAGCAAATGTGTCGGATTTTTGTTTTAGAGGATATAACCATGTATATTTTGTAAAATGGTCGACAAAAATTATGTAGTATTTATAGTTGTCATGAGAGTAGATGGGAGAAGTCCAAACATCGGACAATATAAGTTCAAGAGGTGCATTAGTTTGAAGAGTAGAAGTAGAGAAAGGAAGCTTATGACTTTTATTGATGTTGCAAGGATTACAATAAGAAAAAGAGTTGCAAGAAGGAATACGTAAAGTAAATTGTTTATTTAAAAGAGAAATAATGGGAGGGGAGGGATGTCCGAGTCTGTTGTGCCAAGATTGAAGAGTGGTGGTTGTTCCAACATAAGCTTGAGAAGAGGAAGGAGTCCAAAGATAGATGCCACAGTCAATTGTTCCGTGGAGAAGAATGCGCTGAGTCGAGATTTCCTTGAAAACAAAGGAAGAGTGTGAGAATTGCACGATGGCATGATTATCTTTGCAAAATTGAGATACGGAGAGAATATTACGAGAGATTAATGGTACATGTAAAACATTATTGAAAAGTAGACGAGAGTGAGTTGTAGGAATAGAAAATGAACCTATGTTCGAGATAGGGAGAGCGGAGCCATCTCCAATCAACACATCATCCGTTCCGTCATAGGGGTGGTGAAGGGATATATTGGAAAGATCATTAGTTATATGGGTTGTTGCACCACTGTCTACCAACCAGGTGGGTTTCGGAGTGGGGTGGGGAAGTGATGCGGTGTGGACTTGAGGAGGATTAGGTGTAGTGGTGCGAGGTGAGCGACTAGAGGACGGAGGAGGAGGAGGGAAAACCACAGTAGGATAGTCACGTTTGAACGCGCGACATTGGGAGATGACATGCCCCACATAACGACAATATTGGCATTTTCCTTTGAATGGGTTGGGGGAAGAGTTGCGGTTTTGTGTGGGTGTGGGAAGGATGGGGTGGTTGGGGGAGGTCCGGGCAGGAGGGTTGTAGGTGTGGGTTTGGGCGACATGGGCCGAGAGAGGGAAGGTTGAGGGAGCAGGGGTTTGTTGTTTTAGGGAGAGCTCATGGTGGATTAACTTTTCATGGAGCGCTTCGAAGGAGATGGGGTTATCCCTAGCGCGGATGGAGTCAATTATGGGTTTTTCGCATCATAATCAAGCCCTTTTAGGACTTTTGCAATCACATCCTCGGAGTCTAGGGGTTTACCGAGGATAGCAAGCTTGTCGGTACATGATTTGATGGATTGCATGTACTCGGTTATGGAGAGAGAAGATTTTGTGATGGAGTCGAGATGGTCTTTGATTTGGAGGATATGGCCGCGGGAAGGGTTGGCGTAAGTGTTCTTGAGAATAGTCCAAGCTTCATTGGAGGTTTTTGCTTGGTAAACAAGGGGTGCTACGTTTGTGTCTAAGGTTCCTAGGAGGGCATTAAGGATAAGACGGTCTTGTCTTTCCCAGGTGGTAAGAGCCGGGTTAGGAGAGTCTTTACCATCTATCTTGATGGAGCTTGCTGGTGGTGGGTGGTTTCCATCAACATAGCCTAGTAGGTCTAAGCCGAAAAGCAGGGAGGTAACTTGGGAGGACCAACCTAGATAAGTGAGGGGTGTCAAGGTTTTGCATTGGGAGAGATTGACCAAAAGAATGGGGGTGTTTGGCTCAGCAGAATTTGGGATGGTGGAGGATGTTTGTCCGGCCATTGAAGAGGTAGAGGAGAGGCGGCAGTAAGGTGGTGGGAGTTTTGCTTGTTTAATGATCACAAGGCTTTGATACCATGTAAAAGCTTTGGCAAAAGATGATTTATTCATTTACATTGTGAGTATTTATAAGTACAAATGATGAAACAAAATCAGCCTAGAGATATACATTATCAGCCTAGAGATATACAATATCAACTAATACAAGTATGAAGATATACACAATATATATTTAATGTAACAGAATAAACAAAATGATAACATGTAGCGTTGTGAGAAAATTTTTGTCTTTTCATCTTTTTGAGTCGCCACCTATATTATTGGTTTGGAAACATAGGAAAACCATTTTGAAAGAGATTTGAGTTCGGGGCTTAGGTTATGAAATGGGTAGGTTTAGAAGGCATCCATTTCACCCAATCCGGAGATCGGTCTTGCTAAAGAAAAGAGAGGTTTTCAATCTTTCTAATAAAATAATTAAAGAAGAACAAATAAACCCTAATCAATTTCTTGATTAGGAATGTCGGATTGTATGCTTCGAAATCGCCTTCATTGACTGAAGGGACTCTAGGCTAATCCTTTTGATGGGATTACACTACTCTAAAATCAATAGAGAGGTTGAGAAGAGAAACGAAAGTTTAAAGGATGATTACCTTTTGAGGAGAGATTCGGACAGAGTTTCGACTCAAGTTTAGAGTTGAAACTTGATACGGACAGAGCTTCGCCTCGATCCTTGATTTGGATCTTGATGCGGACGGAGCTTCGCCTTGGTCCCTTGATTCGGGCTTCGATGTTTGTTAATCAACAAGGTTGATGAACAAACTTTGGGAGTTGTTTTGTGAGTGATTTGAAGGAGTCTTTCGTGGAAAGAAACCAACAAATTGTGTGTGTTGTGTGTGTTCTTGATCAAGGATCAGAATTGTCGACCTCTGAAACACTGAAAATTATCCAGTATTTATAGGAGGTTGGAGAGGTGAAGGTGGAGAGGTAAAATCCCCTAGGAAGGTTCCAGAACTCAGTTCTGATTGGATACCCGAATTGATAAGGTTTTATCCAAAAAGAGAGTTTGAAACGGAAAAGGAGAGTGATTTACGCACATCTGTCGAGGATATCTCGCGCGAGATATGATATCTCGTGCGAGATAACTAGTCTGATGACTATTTTGTCCTCTTCAGTTTATTCCGTTAGTCAGTTAGGTCCAAAACTAACGAGGTTAGTTAGAAACTTAACGAAATATGACGAAACTGATATGCTTTCATCAAAACACAAAAGAGAGATGAAGAGTAGTGTAATCATGTAATTATGAGTTCAGAATGGGGTGTCTACAGAGCCCCTCGGCGACAGGTCTTATGAAAGAAGAAGTGTCGTCGATAGAAAAGACATCATTCTGAACTTTGGGATGGTCGTGCCGCACGGCTGCCTACGTATCTCTATCGGAGAATCAGACCAAAACGTAGTTCGACTCCAAAACACAAAAAGGTTGCTTTAGGTATTTTGAAAATCATTTTTTTTTGAAAATCGAGGAGATTTTATTTTTGAAAAGGCAAATCCATACTGAGGAATCACATCCTGACCCAATTCTGAATATACCTGTTTGTCTGAAGTGAGGTGACGATCTTGGCGATTCAAGACCGGGCTTTTGTTGAGGTGACGATCCTGGCGATTCAAGACCGAGCTTTTGTTGAGTAGTACTCGACATACTACTTGTAGATGCTTGACACACCTACTTGGTGACGATCCTGGCGATTCAAGACCGAGCTTTTGTTGAGTAGTACTCGACATACTACTTTTAGATGCTTGACACACCTACTTGGTGACGATCCTGGCGATTCAAGACCGAGCTTTTGTTGAGTAGTACTTGACATACTACTTGTAGATGCTTGACACACCTACATGGTGACGATCCTGGCGATTCAAGACCGAGCTTTTGTTGAGTAGTACTCGACATACTACTTGTAGATGCTTGACACACCTACTTGGTGATGATCCTGGCGATTCAAGACCGAGCTTTTGTTGAGTAGTACTCGACATACTACTTGTAGATGCTTGACACACCTACTTGGTGACGATCCACCTGTAAGGGCGCTGAATCGGGCTTTTAATAGTGAGTACTTGACATACTTACCCTAGATGCTTGACACATCTATTTGATGATGATCCACCTGTAAGGGCGCTGAATTGGGATTTTTTGTTGGTGAGTACTTGACATACTTACCCTAGATGCTTGACACATCTATTTGATGACGATCCACCTGTAAGGGCGCTGAATCGGGCTTTTTTATTGGTGAGTACTTGACATACTTACCCTAGATGCTTGACACATCTATTTGATGACGATCCACCTGTAAGGGCGCTGAATCGGGCTTTTTTTTTTTTTGGAATATGCTTGACGCATGGCACTTGACGTGATGGATGCTTGACGCAATGGTTGCTTGACGCAATGGTTGCTTGACGCAATGGATGCTTGACGCTTTAATTTGATTCATTGAGACATGGAAAGGTAGGCGAAATCCAAACACTCAACATGTTTGATCTAATTCTTGAAAGTAAGCACTTGACGTGCTTTACGCACTTTAATTCCTGCAAGAGGGTTAGTGAAAGCATTTGCATAACAACATATATTCACTTACGCATTTGTTTGTTCAAGATGATCAATGTGCACTCGACTCCAAGAATCAGCGGGGAGAATGAGTTCTATTATGTGAGAATTGAAAATCGTTTGTGTGATTTAGATTTTGGTTTTGAAGACCAACTCGTGAGGTCCATCTAAAGATCGAATGAGACAATCGTCTAATAGGATTCCATTGAGATAACCCAAGTTCAACGCTAAGGTTCAGGATGCTTCAAGGATTTTTTGTTGTCATAGGACTTCTTCATCATCAAGCCCCAAGTTTCTCATGTGATGATCATTGACTGAACGATGTCTAAACCACTCCAATGGCTTTTTCTATGTAGAACTTATGATGCCTATTCCAAAGCATGTATTTTCCAAGCCTTCTCTCGACACTAAGCCCCAAGACTTCTTGTATACTGCAGATGACTTCATGAACAGGTTTGTGAGGCTGCATGAATTGAAGAAGGATCCCCTCCTTTTTCCCTTTGATTTTTTTTTGTGACGCACCCTGGTTTTTGCCTAGACTGCCCTTTCGGGTTTTCAATCTAGCGGGCATCTCTTTTGCGTCTTTTGTTTTTGTGCTCTAACTTTTGCCTAGGCCGCTCTTTACGAGTTTTCAACCTAGCGAGCTATTCTCTTTTTTTTCCGAAAAGTATGTGTACTCGAAGAGAACTCAGTTGGAAGAATCTCATTAAGGAGAAAGATGAGATCTCAAGTTTAGTTGAGGAGAGACGGACTCTATTCTTTGGAAGGTGATCCAAGCATTGACTCTTTTGGGAGAGTGTATCCTCTAATGATGAGAGTGAGAGGCAAAAAGGAGGAAACTCCTAATGCAGATTTGATTACTCTTGAGAGTTTGAGTAGAGATTGACTGGGGGAGGAAAGGTTCGGAAGCCCCAGTTTTGATGCTTGGATTTCAAGAGTGTGTATGCGAATGGCTAAGAGGAAGCCCCTAGACTCAACAAAGAACGCTATATGGCTCAAAGGTCTAGAAAAGTTGCTCTACTTTTAATGGACCTTGTATCATCTATAAATTTCTTAACGAATTTGAAAAGAAAGCCAATCATTAGTATGAATTAAGGCTAAACATTTCTCTTTATGGATTGATGTTGAAAGTCTTCTTCATTTGCGTTGCCATTCGGGCTTCATTGTAAGAGGATGTTGAGGGATCCTCTTTTCTTCATTGATATCACTTGACTCTTCTTCTTTGCTGGAGAGTCCTTCTTGCCTTCGTTGAAACTCCATCCTTGTTGTGGGGCGATGAAGGCTTGAGAGTTTTTTTTTTCTCTCTCTCTCTTTTTTTTTTTTGATGCTCTATTTTTGCCTAGGGCGATTTGAGGAGTTTCGACCTAGCGAGCTTTTTATTTTTGTACTCTCAAAGCCTTGAATTGAGTAGCCCCACTCTTCTTGGGATGAATGTTGATAGCAGCGCCTTTGGCTTCCTTCGCTTGTTGATCTTCGACTTTCAATAGGAGTAATGTTTAGCCTTAAGCCTTCTAAGGATAGTTTTCATTTCAAACTTGTTTAGAAGTTTCTATTTTTTGTGATGATTTAAGGAATTAGGGTCCACTATTCAGCATGGATCAAATGATACTCATAAAGAAGAACAACTTTTGGGAAAGTGTTTAGGATAAAGAGATAACTTTTATTGATAAGAAAATTTGAAACAGACTCAATTGTTTACTTGACACAAACTAGAGAGGATAGAGATGGACTAGAATGACAGAACGACTCTTCGAGAACATACTAGGAAGTTGACCTAATCTATATTTTTTTTTCTTTTCTTTTCTTTTTTTTTTCAAAGGAAAAGGGAGAGGACAATCGGAGCCCCAAGGTGGTGATGCTTCAGTTGATCTTGCCGGCTTTATACAACTCTTGGATTACATCCTTCAAATGATGACAGTCATTAGTGTCATGGCCACTATTGTTGTGAAATTTACAAAACAAGTAGGGATCATGATCAAGACGAGAGCTTTTTCCAAGAGGGTTTCCTTCTCTAGGCTTAATTTTTCCTTCTTCTACGAGGATGTCAAAGAGACATTCTTGCGTAATTTCTTCAAATTGGACATATCGTCTATCTTTTCGCTTTCTTTCGGGATGGGGAGCAACAAATGATTTAGGATTGGTGAATCTACTAAGGTCATGGAGCCTTTCTTGGTTGGATTCCTCAAAGTGAGCATGATCTCCATATTTTCCTCCCTTGTCGTGTCGAGACCTTTCCTCGTTGAGTTCGACCATTTTGTGAAGTATCTTGATCTTTTCTTCATAGTACTTACATTTGTGCATGCATGTAGGCTAGACATTCATCCTCGATTTGGGCCCTTAATTCGACTTCCACTTGGGCTCTTATGTTGGACTCCATTTGGGAACACACATCAATGATACATGCCTTAATGATTGACTCAACCTCTTTATGCTCACGCTCCTTGCTTTGAGTGTGCTTGTCTCTTGGATCCGTGGTCTCCATGATTTATAGCTTGTTGAGTTTTGTCTCGAGGGTGGCAATTTGTTGAATATGAGCCATTTTCTTGCTCGAGATGGTTCTTGAGAGTCTTGATTTCTTCGGATGTGAATTCTACGACTTGCTTATCCTCTTTGGGGGTGCCACTTGCATAGAGAGTAGACGGAGTAGTTGCCATTGGAGAGGTAAGGGAGCTTGACGACCTTAGAGATGAACTAGAGATATCCCAACGAAACGCCTTTTCGAATATTAGCCCCAAACGATCCTAGATGGAGGAAAGGATGATGGTTAAAAATACCTCACGAGCGATTTTTTGAAGCTTTATTCTTTTTATTAGAGACGAAGTTTTGACTCAAGGAGGAGCGCACATCGATCATCAATTACAAACACAGTTACGCAAATAATATCTCGCGCGAGACTAGGTAATCTCGCACGAGATAACCATTCGGAGAGATGGATTTTTCCTCATTTGATTTCCTAGATTCATGGTCGGACGGAAAAGGATCCGTTTTCTATCTAGCATCCCAGGTAAATCTTGCAGGTATACGTAATTCGAATCAACCCTGGGGACTCGGTAATTGACCATTCTTTGTAAAGTAAAGCCACGTAAAATTGACCGGAAGGATTTTTCTTTAAAGGGACTTCCGAAAGGGTCATTCCGAAGGGACTTTTTCTTTTTCCGAAGGGACTTTTCCGAATCCTTTCTCGATCGTCAATTTTATATTAGCTTTACTTTGGTCAAAGACAAGAAAGATTACCAAGTCAAAACCGACCGGTCACGGAGTGTTCCTAGAAAGACAATCTACATGATATGTGGCGATGCAGGGCTGGAAGGCTAGGCTCCCCGCGATATGACAATCTAGGTGGATTGAATACGCGGAGTGGGATGATCCAACTTCGGAGAGACCGGCGACTAGGTGGTTACCGTCATCCGTCCTTAGTGTGGGTCCCGGGTTTATAGAGGGTATGTAGTGCAATGACAGATATAAATGAGTGCGCGTGTGTGAGAGTCGATCTAGGTGATAGAGTAAAATAGAGATTTTTTTTGAAAATCAAAAGGAAAACATATAATGGCCGCACCAAGTGGTTGCCTACGTTTCTCCCAATTTAGGAAGACTCAGGCCGTCGTAGTTCCACATAAAGAGAGAGAAAGAGAGATAAATAATTCAATTTACAACTCCCGAATCCCCAATGGACCGGACTTTAATTAAATAAAATCCAATCGCACGCAGTTTATAAATAATAATCAATTATTTAAAGGAAACAAAGATTCGAGTTCTACACCTTAAGGGAGGCCTTAAGATGTGGGAACTCTGCAAATAATGAATTCTGGGAGCCCCCTTGCGTGTTCGGCTCTCGTCTTGGACTATGAGATGAACGGGAGAAACCAGAAAACAACCAGATTGCCGAAGCAATATCTCGCGCGAGATATGATATCTCGCCGCGAGACATGCCTCATCTGAGAGAAAAAATTCGAATTTAAAAATTTTTGTTTTTTTTTTTTTTGAAAACCTCTCTTTTAATTTTGACACAAGTTTAAGCCTCTTAATTTTAAGTCCCCAGCGGAGTCGCCACTGTAGCGTTGTGAGAAATTTTTTGTCTTTTCATCTTTTTGAGTCGCCACCTATATTATTCGTTTGGAAACATAGGAAAACCATTTTGAAAGAGATTTGAGTTCGGGGCTTAGGTTATGAAATGGGTAGGTTTAGAAGGCATCCATTTCACCCAATCCGGAGATCGGTCTTGCTAAAGAAAAGAGAGGTTTTCAATCTTTCTAATAAAATAATTAAAGAAGAACAAATAAACCCTAATCAATTTCTTGATTAGGAATGTCGGATTGTATGCTTCGAAATCGCCTTCATTGACTGAAGGGACTCTAGGCTAATCCTTTTGATGGGATTACACTACTCTAAAATCAATAGAGAGGTTGAGAAGAGAAACGAAAGTTTAAAGGATGATTACCTTTTGAGGAGAGATTCGGACAGAGTTTCGACTCAAGTTTAGAGTTGAAACTTGATACGGACAGAGCTTCGCCTCGATCCTTGATTTGGATCTTGATGCGGACGGAGCTTCGCCTTGGTCCCTTGATTCGGGCTTCGATGTTTGTTAATCAACAAGGTTGATGAACAAACTTTGGGAGTTGTTTTGTGAGTGATTTGAAGGAGTCTTTCGTGGAAAGAAACCAACAAATTGTGTGTGTTGTGTGTGTTCTTGATCAAGGATCAGAATTGTCGACCTCTGAAACACTGAAAATCATCCAGTATTTATAGGAGGTTGGAGAGGTGAAGGTGGAGAGGTAAAATCCCCTAGGAAGGTTCCAGAACTCAGTTCTGATTGGATACCCGAATTGATAAGGTTTTATCCAAAAAGAGAGTTTGAAACGGAGAAGGAGAGTGATTTACGCACATCTGTCGAGGATATCTCGCGCGAGATTTGATATCTCGTGCGAGATAACTAGTCTGATGACTATTTTGTCCTCTTCAGTTTATTCCGTTAGTCAGTTAGGTCCAAAACTAACGAGGTTAGTTAGAAACTTAACGAAACATGACGAAACTGATATGCTTTCATCAAAACACAAAAGAGAGATGAAGAGTAGTGTAATCATGTAATTATGAGTTCAGAATGGGGTGTCTACATAACAGAATAAACAAAATGATACTGGAAGATAGGAAGGATATTCTCGTAGACTAGGAAGGATTGCTTTGATTTATTACAAGGGGGACGTAGTGATGGAAAGGACATTGGAAGTGGTGATTTGAAGTTGTTGATGAGGTGAGTTTGGATATAGAATGATTCCTACGTTGAAACAACATGCATATGTCCTCTGACTTATGGCCTACTTCTTTAAGGCAATTAAGCTCTCACTCAAACGACCCAGGTCTCCAAAGAGGCCAAGATACCATATACACCAGCTTTTGCAACTTTATTATTTTAAGTGGACTCTCCCACGAGCCAAAATTATATCTCTTGAATTGAACTGCATACTTATCTGTTGCAAAAACTTTGGTGCCGACCAAAGAGGAGGGGCGGGGAGCAAGTAAGAAGAAATGGATATATTATCATAAATATGAAATTCAATCTATGATGCCAATTTACTTATGCTATTATTTAACACATTGGCACAGTCCATTGACACCCCTTGCAGGCCCTGTGTAGCAGCAATCTGCTCCATGCGGTCCTTCAGTGTTATTGTGCCCATACTTTTAATGAATCACTTTTTCGGTTCTTTGCTTCCATTGATCATTAAGTTTTATGGAGTATCACACAAGTACATAAGAGGCTTGACTGGATTTGAAATCACATACCTGTTGCGCGTAAATTCTTTTTATTTGATCTAAACTATAGTTTTCTTATTTTATTTCATTTAGTCGTGACTTTCAAGTTACATACTCTATTCGTATAGTCCCATTTGACGGATGGAGTTGAGGCACAATTTTTTCGCCAAAGAAAAACATAGTTTTGTTTTTATCTTTTCATATCGTCAAACATTTTGGTCTTTCTTAACTACAAATTTCACTTGAACTACTTAATCAGTAGTAATCACAAGAATAACATATCCTTCGTTGTTTAAACTTATATATATCTACTATACTCCCTCCGTCCCACAATAATATGTAAACTTTCTATTTTGGGCGTCCCACAATAATATCTAACTTTCCCAAAATGGAAAGGAATCTTTACTATTCCCTCCACTCATTCTCTCTCCTACATTATTTTAATACTCACATCACCATTATAATTTACTATTCTCTCCACTCATTCTCTCTCCTATTTTATTTTCACACTCACAACACTTTCAATATAATAATTTCTCCTTAATCCCCGTGCATTTTGCAAAAGTCCATAAAATTGTGGGACGGAGGGAGTATATCTTTAAAGATTTCTTTAAGATGCAACATGTAATTTGTTACTGGATTTTTTTAAACATTAATAGACTATTATATTGTACTCCCTCCGTCCCACCAAAACTGATACCAAATTTTTGGGCACGCGGATTAAGGAAAAGTAAGAGAGAGAAAAAGTGAAAGAAAATGTTGTGAGTATGAAGAATTAAATAGGAGAGAGAATGAGTGTGAGGAATAGTTATGAGAGAGAATGTTGTGAGTGTAAAAGTGAAATAGGAGAGATAATGAGTGGGGTAAATATAGTAAATATTCCCTTTCATTTTGGGAAGTATCAGTTTGACTGGGACGGACCAAAAAGAAAATAAGTATCAGTTTTGGTGGGACGGAGGGAGTATATTTTACCTATAATTTATGCCTACTTATAATTAATTTTTTTTCTAAGTTTTACTTATAATTTCGTATGAACATTGTAGCTTTTTTTTCGTGATTATGATAGTGTTTCTTCATTCACCTTTTAGTTAGTGTCTCCCTTAGGAGATTTTTTTCTACTTGAATTTTTAAGTTGGGTGGTAGTTTTTACTGTTTTCATATGGTGCACTCTTAGATTCTTCTACATTCTCAGTTTCATAATTCAAGTTTCATAATTCAGTCTCACATTTGAATTTTCATTATTCTCAAGTTGATGCAATAGTTAAGAACAATTTAGGCAATATCCATTTGTAGTTTTGTAATTGTTTGCTATTATATTTTCATGCATTTTGAGATATTGAGGGTGCTTTTAACGGTGTTCATCTTTTAATTTTATTCACTTGACCACATACATACTGTCCCCGTGCCATTGGCACGGGCTAAGGAGTACTATTATTTAACAAGAAAAGCAAGAATCAGTCCAAGTTACTCTGTTTTCATTTTAGAACAAACTAGGTTTTCATTATCCCTTCAAAAATC
This sequence comes from Adenophora triphylla var. japonica, assembly GCA_022495995.1. Taxonomy (NCBI): domain Eukaryota; kingdom Viridiplantae; phylum Streptophyta; class Magnoliopsida; order Asterales; family Campanulaceae; genus Adenophora; species Adenophora triphylla. The sequence goes on from JAFEMH010002229.1 coordinate 176,208, forward strand.
CATAGCAAATTCTTGGTTTGTCCGTTTGACGATCCGTCTTCACCAAAATGTTCGGGAAGCCGAGAGGAGTCTTTCTAGCCAATTAAAGAATTACTTATTTTTAAATTATTTTGTTAAGTTATTATATTTTCCCTTCAATTGCATGCTCATTTAGTGTTGAAATTGATGTTGTTGTTATTTAATGGTTGTATGGGATTTTTAGATCAATTTTTATAGGGTTTTGTAATGGTAGGAAATAGGTACTTCTATTTGTGAGTACATGGTTTGATTTAATGGATAAAGAATTGGACTATATCTTGATCATTTTCCATGGATCAGGAGGTTCCATCAATTAAATCTTAGACTTGTTTTTGATCTCAGTAACTTGCATGTGCATCTGTTTGTGGTTATATAGTTGAAACTTGTGTGTGAGTTAGAAGTGTTTTATTCCAGAGCCTAGACCATTCCATGCCGCTGTTTGCTATCAGTTAACCAAATCATTTGTCTGTTTATGATTAGCTAACAATTTAATGCTCAATCTTGTCTGTTGTACGATGCACACATCATACTTGTATAGGAGAATTCTCCCTCATTATGATGGGTCTTGTTAGCCTAAAGATGTTGCATTGTGCATGGTATATGTAGCATCTTTTCATTTGCTTATTATTTTTACTTTCAACTTGTTTACTATATCTTTCATAGGTGGGCCCTAACTAGCTGAAGTTGGTTTTCTTAATGTATATGCTTAAGGGAAGTAATATACTGTAAACCTCATCTCCCTTTCCTATTGTCTTCTCCACTAAAGTTCCAATACTAGGAAACCACTTGAAGATGATTTGTGAGAATATGTAGAGCCTTCCCTCTCTACTCCCTCTCATGCTTCCATTTGAACAACTTATTCACGATTTCTCTTACATAATGAAATTCCCACTCCTTTTATTTTATTCTATGTTTGGATCTTAAATGGTGAAGGTGGCAAGGAATCCTAAAGATAGGCATAAATAATGCAATCAAGTTTATAGATTATGAGTTTCATTCCATTGCTTGTATTGACTAGACATCTATTGATCTTCTCTTAGGTTATAGTTTGATATACTACTTTCTGGATTTTAATTCTCGAAGTAATCATTTAGCACTTTGCACTGATGATTAATATTGCTGTAATTGTTGTGGCTTAAAGGTCCATGGGCTTAGAAGTATGCACGTTTGTGCTCTATTGGCATCTTGATCAATGTGTTACTGCAAGTGAAGCTCCCATCGAAATTCAATATTAATTTTTAGGTACATTTTACTTGGGTTGAAATGGTTTATGGAAGAATAGCACTGTGAATATGGCGTTACTAGATTAGTATGAAAGGATTGAGGTATAAATTGTTGTAGGTTAGTTTGGACCATTTCTTTTGGTTTTGGAATGAATTGGATTAAGACTTTGGTGAAGTAGAAGTGAGTAATGGTATATAGGTTTGGATTGAATTAGGAATGTTGGTAATATGGTTCTTTGAATAAAAAATGTAAGGAAATGGTTTTGGTTTGTGTTGAAATGGTACAATTGGTATTTGGCTTGATTGGAATATCTTGAGGTAATTTTGGGTTGTGTGGAACTGAAGTTTGAGGTTTGGTATTGTTGTTTAAGCTGGGAAAAAGGGACTTATACATATGTGCTGATGTTGCTGATGTTTCAGCACTGAATCTGAGTTTCTGCATAGGGCACGAGTCGTGCCATGCTGTTGTGACCAGTCGTGCTTTGGGTGGACGACTGTATTAGGCTGTGTGTAAAGGGTCACGAGTCGTGCCCTGGGTCACGAGTTGTGCCCTAGCCAGTTTTGCTGAAGTGTTTTCAAAGCAATGTAAGTCTAATTTTATAACATATATTTCAACCAATTGAGAACTATGATCAAAGTACAATATATGAACAACAAAAGGATGTCCTTATTTACCAATTGTGAGATTTGGGAGATAGTTAAATACTTGGTCAAAGTAGCTTGGAACACTTGATGTTCATGAACTCTAAATTGTTATATATCTTTATATGGTCAATGATACATCCTTGAATGTTTATAGTAAATGTGTAGACCTTATGTGTTGCACCTTTTACATTTGTTTGACATCTTTATGATGTGATTGATTAGGGTTCCCTACTTTGGAATCCTAAGTTTAATTGAATTGGTTCAAGGATGGTTTAGCATAAGTGCTACTGTTGATTGATACTTGTTATCATGTTGCTATCATTTTGATATGCTATATTGGTATGGTTCCCTACTTTGGAATCATACATTGGTTGTTTAAGCAAGTAGTTATTACTGTGCTTATATTTGAAAGTCCAGCTGGTACTTGTTTGTTCGGGCAGTGATATGGGATTATAATGGCACCCGAGTTCATTATGATCCATACACTGGTTTCCCATTGTTTTCCCCTTCCATTGTCCATGGTTTGGGTAGGTGGACTAGCTCCCCCAAGGGAGGGGAGGACTAGTTGCACATTTGGGTATGACTTTGTGTCATAGTCCCGCTTGTTGTTACTATGATTGGGTTCCAGAACCGCTTCTTCAGCTGTTGATGCTGCTCAGATCGTGATATCCTTTTGAGGATGAAACCTTGGCTCAGTATCCTTCTAAGTGTTACATTATTGCACTTATGTGTTATATATTTATATCTTTCTTTGTATGACCAGAATATGATATATATATATACATATATATATATATATATATATATATATATATATATATATATATATATATATATATGTAACTTGGGAAAGTATAGTGTATTGGTTGCATTATGTAAATGTATTACCAATGGGGTAGTGTATCTGAGACCTAAACTTTATGTTATTATTTTTGGTACTTCTAGTGATTGTATTACGATAAGAAAGGAGTATAAGTTTGAAACTATATTCCCTAAGTTTGTAAATGGTTTGTAAATGTGGTGTGTGGAATTTAAGCTTGATATGGTTATTTTCAATTAATATAGAAAAGTTTTTAAGTTGAAGCAGGTTTTGTATATTCAAAAAATTAGAAAGGACATTTCGAAAGTTTTAAAGGAATTATGACGTCTTTCGAGTGTGTCCCGGATGTGGTGCCAAGTAGGTGCCCGGTTCGGGGCACGTCATTTAGTACTTATTTTATGACTTCAAAAATAGAGGAATTTGATTTATGTCAATTGGAATTTGGTTGCTGATGTTTTCAGCTCAATTCTGATTTCTGGTAAAAGGGCACGAGTCGTCCCTTGAAGATGGAAGAGTCGTGCCTGTGGGGACGACTGTATCTGAGGGGGTGTCAAGGTGGCATGAGTCATGCCCTGGGGCACGAGTCGTGCCCTGCCCTGTCACCTCTGAACCATTTTTCAAGCAATAGAAATCTAATCTACCTAGTATATAATTGAACCCTCTTTGACTATAATTAAAGTACAACACTTTAGCTATCCAATGGTGTCTTACTTGGTCCAAAATGGATTTGAGGAAGGGGTTAAAATATTGTTCGGAATATGGTTGAAAGGCTTGATTTGCAACTTAAACAAAGTTATTCAAACTTGGTAATTTGAACTTGAATTTTTATAGAGGTTATTAATTGTTGTATATTGAACATGTAGGGCTTGTTGGTTATACATTGTTCCCTTACTTGATTACATATCCATGATTTGTGATTCAAATAGTGTATGAAATGTATGTTGCACTATTGTATTGGTTTAAACATGAGTATGAATACCATGTTGTTATTTTGCTATCCCTTTGGTGGATTTCTTTTAAAGTAACTATTATTTGCTTGAATGTGTTTCAATCAGCTGATGTTTAGGTGTATAATGGAATACGAACAATTACGGAAATTGTTCTATAATGTGATCGGATTACATTATACCTGTGACTGTCCCCTTCTGTGGCCACAGACTAGGGTTATAGCTTCTGTATTGAGCCAAAAGCCTTACATATTGCTAGTATCTTATATGGTTCCCTGAAAATGGGTCTTATAAGATGTGAATATGCCTAAGTAGTTCACAAATGAGTGGAGTTTTACTCCCAACGTTGTACAACTTATTGTTCAGACGGGAAAGGTAAACCAAGGTAACGTAAGGTGTTTACCGCTTTACCAATGTGTTATATGTACCTTGTTATGTGTTGCATTTTAATTGGAATATTGTTGCATTCATAATAGATTATTGAGATTTATTCTCACCCTTCTCCCTTTAATGTTTTAGATCGCACTGAGACAGGAGGTCCAGCCCAGTGAGGACGGAAAGGAGTTTGGACGTGTCTTTTGGGTTGTCTGGGTATGTGTATGTCTTGGTTGGGATTTGTAAATGTATTTTGGTGTAGCTCCTTTGTGGAGTTTGTATATAAACAACTTTAGTTCACTTTACCTTTGTGATATTTTGTAACTAAAACAAGTTGTCTAATTTCAAAGTTTGTTTTAACTTCCTCCAAGCAGAGATGTTTTAAGTTAGTTTATAATGGAAATGTTAAGGTTTGGTTTCTTTCTAAGTTAAGTTAAAGTTTTTAAAATTCAGGTGGTTTTTAATAGTAAGGGGATCCTCCAGCTCGGGGGCACGAGCTAAGGTTCCAGGTCGGGGTCCCCACAGTTGGTATCAGAGCTTCGTTTAGAGTTCAAGGGTAGATGTATAGATTAAGGGGGAGTGTGTGATAACTGACGACGAGTGTTTGATGCAGGAATTTGTTCAATGGCGGGAAACGAATATGATCAGCATAGAGCACCGGAGAATGAGGGTAATGCCGGGGTGGTGGAAATCCAAATGCGGAAATGATGAACATGTTCCGAGTCTTTTTGCAAAACATGGCAGCTCAAGGGCAAGCACAACATCATCAGGAAGGTAGGCATGAGCATGGATTGGAGAAGTTTGTTAAGATGGCTCCACCAAGCTTTAATGGGGATCCAGATCCGTTGAAGGCGGAAAGGTGGCTTGAATCTATGAACAAGATATTTGCAGCGATGGAGAGTCTGGACGAAGAAAAAGTGAGGTGTGCTGTCTTCAAATTGGAAGGACCCACCGAGCATTGGTGGCATATCGTGAAGGATAGTTGGGACCGTGTCCACACGCCGCAGACATGGGAGAACTTTACTGGCAAGTTCATAGATCACTTCATTTTGATGGTTACCCAGGACAAGAAGGAGGTCGAATTCTTGAGGCTTGAACAAGGGACGATGATCGTGGCCCAGTATTCTGCGAAGTTTACAGAATTGGCAAGTTATTGTCCTCATTTGGTACCAGAAGAAGATAGAATAGTCTACCGCTTCGTGAAAGGGTTGAGATTGGAGTTCAGGAAGCAGCTTTTGACACACGACTTCACCAACTTCCAAGCGAGAGTGAATAGAGCATACCTGATAGAGAATGATATTGAAGAGTATCGGGGTAAATATGAAGGTGGAAGTGGAAGTAAACAGAGATTCCAAGGTCAAGGTTCTAGACAAAGTAGAGGGCAGCAAAGGTCTTCGGCTCCGGGGTTAGTGAGAGGAGGAAATGTGGCGGCTCCGACAAATCGTCCGACTTCAAGTCAGTTTGGGATGGTATGTGGTTTTTGCAAGAAGATGGGTCATTCGGAGGATAGGTGTTGGAGTAAACAAGGCAAATGCCTTGAATGTGGAGCAGCAGGTCATTTCAGGAAGAACTGTCCTAAGTTGCTGCGGGGGCAAGCATCAGGTAGTGGTCAAGGGGGACAAAGAGGTGGTGTGAAAAGAGACGACGAGGAGAATCCAAAAGATAGAGTGCAGGGGCGAGTGTTTGCCTTAGGTAGATGAGAGGTTGATTCTAATGCCGTCATTAGAGGAATTGTCTCTGTCTCAGGAGTTAAGGCCCGCATCCTTATAGATCCTGGGTCTTCCCATTCGTTTGTGGCATCTCATTTTGCATTTGCATTGCATAAATTTCCTGAAATTATGCCTTATGTGCTAGAGGTCTCTACTCCTATGGGAGAGTGCCTCGCATCTTCTTTGGTCTATCATGGGTGTGATGTGAATATATGTGGGCATGTATTGCTAGTGGATTTGGTAGAATTACAAATTCGGGATTTTGATGTCATTCTTGGTATGGATTGGTTGAGTCATTGTCATGCTTTGGTAGACTGTCGTAGGAAGCGAGTCTCCTTTGATATGCCTGATATGCCTACATTTTTGTTTGATGCGGATAAATCTTTGTTTGGTATTCATGTTATTTTTGCTTTAAAGGCTAGAAAAATGTTATCTAAAGGGTGTGTGGGTACTTGGCTTATGTGGTAGATTCAAGTAAGAAATCCCCCTCCCTATTGTTAATGAGTTTGGTGATGTGTTTTCAACTGAGTACTCTATGCCTTTGGATAGAGAGATAGAGTTTTGTATTGATTTAGTGCCTGGTACCTCACCTATATCCAAAGCACCCTACAGAATGGCTCCAGTTGAGTTGAAAGAGTTGAAGACTCAGTTGTAAGAATTGTTAGATCGGGGTTTCATTCGTCCCAATGTTTTTCCGTAGGGAGCACCGGTTTTGTTTGTTCGAAAGAAGGATGGCACGTTGAGATTGTGTAATGACTACAGATTGTTGAACCAAGCAACTATCAAGAATAAATACCCTCTTCCGCATATTGATGACTTGTTCGATCAACTTCAAAGTTCCGTGATATATTCTAAACTTGATTTGCGAAGCAGATACCATCAGTTGAAGATTAGACCAGATGACATTTCAAAGATAGCCTTCAGGACGAGATATGGTCACTATGAGTTCATGGTTATGCCTTTCGAGTTGACTAATGCACCGACGGTATTCATGGATATGATGAACCGGATCTTCAAGCCTTACCTTGATAGTTTTGTGGTGGTTTTCATTGATGACATCCTTCTTTAGTCTAAATCCCGGGAAGATCATGAGAATCACTTGAGAATTTTCTTATCCATTCTTCATGAGAAGCAGCTGTTTGCAAAGTTTAGCAAGTGCGAGTTTTGGCTCGAGCAGATCTCTTTCTTGGGGCACGTGGTGTCTAGTTCGGGGATTTCCGTGGATCCTTCTAAGATTGAAGCCTTAGTCAATTGGAAGCAGCCTTCAACTGTGACTGAGGTTCATAGTTTTCTCGGGTTGGCGGGGTATTATAGAAGGTTCATTGAGGGATTTTCTAGAATTGCAACTCCGTTGATGAGACTGACTTGAAAGGATATACCATTTGTGTGGGATTCAAAATGTGAAGCAAGCTTTGCCGAGTTGAAGAAGAGGTTGACAATAGCTCCAGTTCTTACCCTTCCAGATGGTTGCGAGAAGTTTGTTATTTTCAGTGATGCCTCGAAAGAAGGATTAGGATGTGTTCTAATGCAAAGTGGGAAAGTGATTGCGTATGCCTCGAGAAAGTTATCATCGGCTGAACAGAATTATCCTACCCATGACATGGAATTGGCTGCGATTGTGTTTGCGTTACATAAATGGAAGCATTATCTATATGGGGCGAGATTCGAGATTTTCACCAATCACAAAAGCTTGAAATATCTGTTTACCCAAAAGGAGTTGAATAATCGACAAAGGAGATGGTTAGAGCTATTGAAGGATTATGATTGTGTGATTTCGTATCATCCGGGAAAGGCAAATTTAGTTGCGGATGCGATTAGCCGAAAGGCTTATTTGTCAACTTTGAGATCCTGAGAGTCGAGAAGTGAGTTGATATTTGCGAATGTCCGGGCAGTTCCTACCTTGTATGGATATCTTTTGGAAGCTCAACAAAGTGATCCGAAATTGAAGAAAATTGTGGGGCAAGTGTAAGATGGAAAGGCCGGGGAGTTTTCGTTGAATCGAGATGGAATTTTGACTTTTCAAGGCAGACTTTGCGTTCCTTCGTCACCGGAGATCAAAAGGCGTGTGTTAGAGGATGGCCACTAATAAAAGTTTGCTATTCATCCGGGAAGTACGAAGATGTACCAAGATTTGAAGCAAGGTTATTGGTGAAATGGGATGAAGAGAGAGATTGCAGATTTTGTATCTAAATGTTTGACTTATCAACAAATCAAGGCCGAGCATCAGAGACCGGCGGGGCTACTTCAACCGTTAGATATTCCGGAGTGGAAATGGGAAGGAATCTCGATGGATTTTGTGACCGGTTTGCCTTCAACCGCGAAGAAGAGGGATGCCATTTGGGTGATAGTTGATAGATTGACAAAGTCGGCTCATTTTCTACCGGTATTACCAAAGTAATCTATGGAGAGGTTAGCTCAAATTTATAATGGATGTAAAGATAGCTTTTCTCAATGGTGACATTGAGGAAACTATCTATATGAAGAAACCAAAAATGGTGACTGATTCAGATCAAACTAATCAATTAGTTTGTAAACATAAGAAATCAATTTATGATCTCAAGAAAGCTTCTCGTCAATGGTATTTAAAATTTAGTCAAGTTATTCTTTCATTTGGTTTTGAAACGAATCTTGGTGAAGATTGTGTATACCATAAGTTCAGTGGGAATAGATTTATAATTTTGGTCTTATATGTGGATGATATTTTACTTGCTAGTAATGATAAGGATCTTCTAAAGGAAACTAAGAAATTTCTCTCAAACAAATTTGAGATGAAAGATCTTGGTGAAGCATCTTTTGTATTGAGAATCCAAATTCATCGTGATCGTTTAAGAGGTATTTTAGGATTATCGCAAAAGAGCTATATAGAGAAGATATTACAAAGGTTTAGCATGGAAAATTGTAAACCACATGACACCCCTGTCTCTAAAGGAGATAAATTTAGTTTAAGGCAATGTCCTAAAATTAATTTTGAATCCAAGTATATGGAAAATATCCCTTATGCATCGGCAGTAGGAAGCTTAATGCGCAAGTCTGTACTCGTCCAGACCTTGTATTTATTATTGGGATGCTTGGTCGATACCAAAGCAATTCGAAAAGAAGAACATTAAGTCGCATCCAAAAGAATGATGAAGTACATATAAAACATTAAACTACATGCTAATATATACAAATCAGATCATTTTGAGATCATTAGGTATTTCGATTCTGTTTTTACTGGATGCAAAGATGTCGAAAGACATCGTATGATTTTTTCTCTTGTTGAAGAGAAATAAGTATAAAATGAACAAATAGATGTACAACATATAGAAACAAACTCCATGTCATTGGATCCATTTTATAGATGTTATCTCTTTTGATGTTTCATGAGCATATTGCTCATATGGGTGTAACAACTTTTGATAATGCTTAATATAGTGGGAGTTTGTGTTGTGCTTTATTTGATATTTGTTTTATTCATATTGATCTCATTTGATTAATTAGGACTAGTTGATGGAATATATATACATGTTTTAATATATTCATTATGTTTTCTATGCTACACATCTATACTTAATCTATGTCATTTAGTTGAACATATATATGTGATTAATGTGGGTTTAGTTGCGAATCAATTACAACGAATGCTTAGTTCCTATACTTGTAAAACTAATGGACGAGATTGTTTAGAATGACAATGAAGTGCACATATGGATTGTCATTTACATTATGAATATGATTTTATGAGGATTTATTAAAGTATAAACACATGTTTGGGCAATCCAAGTGGGAGATTGTAAGAACATGGATTGCAAAATGTGTATACTTAATAAATATAAGTGACATGTAGATGTACATGTATAAATCATTAAAATAATGTTATTGTAAAGTATATAATATTAATTAAATGTACAGAATTCCCGAGGTGGAAATTACCTATTTATGATGGGCAGAATGGTAATTTCACACCGCTTAATTGAAAGGGTGTAGTCCCTTGATGAGGTGCCATTGTTTTCCTATATATAGAGGCTTACCATCAGCCTAGAAAATAATTACATCGTTCTTATATACTCTCTCCATAATATGAGTTTTAAGGAAGGCATTTATCATCAAGAAGATCTACATCTCCCTCCTTCACTTTTCTTCTTCTCTTCCTTCCTTGAAGAACGTCATCAAGTATCAAGATGGACTCAAAAGGTATATACTTCCGCCTTCATCTTCTTCTCTTCCTTAACCTAGACTTTAGTGCTTTGGGGTTAATGGGATAGAAATGTTCCAACACTTACGCCTTTTCAGGTCTCTCCCTTATTGAGATGAGAGACCTTACGCCTTTTCAGGTCGATCCCTTATTGAGATAAGAGACCTTACACCTTTTCAGGTCACTCCCTTATTGAGATAAGAGACCTTACGCCTTTTCAGGTCGCTCCCTTATTGAGATAAGAGACCTTACGCCTTTTCAGGACGCTTTCTTATCAAGATGTATCATGATAATCAAATTACTTCATCAAGTAGTATATAAGTATCTAAGTCCCTTTTCAATCAGGCTAGACTATTTCACATAAAGTCCCTTTCAATCGGACTAATTCTTGCTATGTCCATTTCAATCACACAGAGCTAACAACATCAAGTTCAATTAGATATAGCCATTTCCACATATCATGGTCAAGGTACAAGAACACATTAACAAATCCAATTATCATGGATACCCATTGAACAACACATATCAAGGGTAGGAACATTTCAACAGACGTTTATATCAAGGAAATATTTAGAAACAAAACTACCGGCTACATTGGTAGTAAATACGTTTAATACAATTCATGGAAACCTATCTCAAGGATGAATACTTCAAATACTAAAGAACGTAATCCCTTACCTCAGGTTGCTTGCACTTCCTTGCAACACTAATCCTCGCACGAATCTACAATCATGCAAAATGATTCTTAGGTACAAGTAATCTCTATTTACTTAAGTACCAAACCTCTTTTAATCCATCTTATTAACCTAAGCGTTAATCTTCTTTAACTCCTTCTAAGGTTAACTAACCCCCCATAAGGTTTACCAAACTACCCCTAAGGTTTTCCATATTCAATTCCCATCAATACTCTCTCTATTTCATTTTACACATACTGATTACACCTTTTCCAGCACACACAAACACACACTAAAGCCTAACACACACACACATGCCGTCACACACACACACTTATAGCACACACACACATGCCGTCACACACACACACTTATAGCACACACACATACACACACATGCACACACATATACAACACACACAAAACCCTAATCTCTTCTCAAAACCCTAGCATGGAATATTTAGGTCAACACCATTTAATTACCATGCCCAAACCCATATCATAACCATTAATGTTAGGTTTTCAATGTAATATCTCAAATTAACAATAATACCTTTGATTTCCCTAAACCCTAATCATGCTCTTAATCCTTTAGGGTTTTCTAAGGTTTCATCAAACCAAAATTAGAGGGAACAAATAAGAGAGTTGAGGATTACCTTATTGAGTTCAACTCAGGTCAAGCTCTGGCCAAATCTTCCTCTCTCTCTCTCTCTCTCTCTCTCTCTCTCTCTCTCTCTCTCTCTCGCCTCTCTTCTCTCTTCTGCCGCCTCTTTCTCTCTTTTCTTTCTTTTCTTTTCTTTTCTTTGGTAAAATAATATAAATGGATACTAGGGTAATTTAAGTATTTATATCCTTCACTTTCCAAAACCCTAGCCCAAAAGGATTCTAATCCAACTCCTTATTGATTTAGGTTTCCTAATCCAAGCCCAAAACCAAAAGCCCAATTACTCCATTCAATAAATAAAAAGGCAATTACAATTATTAATTAAAGGAATTAATTAATTAATAAAAGAAAAAGAAAAAAAATAAGCGGGTTATTACATTCATAATACTATTTAACAAAAGAATAAAACACCTACTAAAAAAAGATAATATAAAATAAAGTCACATTATATTTCAAAATTATAGAATTTCATCTACATATAAAATAAAATAAAAAACTTAAAGAACAACTCCATTCCAAAATAAATTATTTTTTTATCCAAAAATGAATGATTTTTTTTTGTCCCAAAATATGTCCTTAACATAATATATATATATATATATATATATATATATATATATATATATATATATATATATATATATATATATATATATATATATATATATATATATATAATTTTTAACAAAAATAAAAAAATTAATACAATCACACATTTCTTACTAAAAACAGATGAAGAATAGCGACTAAATTTTTGGTTATCCGAGCTATTATCATTTTTTTAATCCTTGTGGAGCTTTTGATGAATTTTATAATTAATACAATCACACATTTCTTGCTAAAATTTTAAAACTAACATATATAATATATGAAAATGATGGGTAATTTGGGGATATAATTTTTTTATTAAGAGTGAATATAGATATGTTTCCATCTATGTGAAGAATTGATGCTACAAAAAATCTGCTCACCATGGAATTCCAAGCTAGATGAATGGTAGGGTTGTCCACAGCCTCGAATTCTCCATACCGATCTGAGAAAACAAGACACCGTTAGGGGTGGGGGGTCTTTCCCCCAAAACCCTCCGGTGTGAGAATCATTAATTTGCTATTTTCCTGTGTAAATATTAAACATTATAGAAAGAGAATTTAGGGTTTTGGGAGGAAGGGAGAGTGTGAGTATGAACCTAAGATTGTCCTCTTCTTTTGGAGATGAAATCTTCCTTATATACTTAGAGTGGGGATGGACTTTTGCCCTAAAGCCCATTAGCCCCTTCTCCTAATTGTCCTATTGGCCCATTTGGCCCATTTTGTCCATTTGGGCAGCCATATATATCACAATATTTTGGGCTCCAGATAATGATCATTTTAACCCCGTAGTATTACACATTTTTTTATGTCTGTTTTGCCCATTAGGTATATCATATTTTCAAGTGAATTTTTTATGATCACATTAGTAGCCCCAGACTCCTTAACTCGGTTATTTATGTGCTAGTGAAGGAGTATATAAGATAACAATATGATTTTGACCATTTTGAGTTGATCCTCTTACTTTATAATAATAGAAGTCTTTCATAGACCAATTTTCTGTGTTTCATTTCGATCGTTGAGCAGTTCAGGATGCGAGCCCATTAAGCAGTTCAAGGTGCGAGGCCATTAAGTATTTGGACCAATGAGATAATTGACAGTAATAATGATATTTGAGATGATTTTCTGATGTTTTCAGATGAGATGGTATACTTCCAAGGGCAATATTGTGAGAATTCCTTGTTATCAAATTGAGTACCCGTGTTAAAGTCCCTCCTGCAAGATGCTCTCGGTCTCGAGGTCGACAAATGCGATATGAGATTCTGAGGTTGAATTAAATTGAAGTCCTTAAAAACCTTTAAAGTTGTTTAGGTGGTTTTGTTGAATTTTCATATAATTAGTCTTTGGTGGGATGAAGCCCCCCAGTGGGAAGAGAGCGAATTGCTCCCTGCACCGCATGTAAGGGACGGTGCCGTTTGGTCGAGATAACATATACGGTGTGAATAATTTCCTTTTTGTGCTACAGCCATGTGTTGGCGATATGATTACTCCGGATACGTTTTGGCGAGAAGCTCCTGAGTTGGAAAATGGGTGGTTGCTCCTCGCACTTCACAAGAGTGTTGGTGAAGCTTAGTCGAGATAAATATTATAAGCTTGAGATTAGCTAGGTCTCCATGGAATTTTGTCATTTTGACCTTTTTGTATGAAGTTTGAAGGGAATATATTTCAATTTTTACAAGTTGACAACCAGCCATATTTTGACGAAATGAATGTGACTTGTTTCCTTTTTTGAATTTTTGCTCTTTGATGTCGGTTTGTGCAACTTGTTTTTTAAGATACCAATTTTGTTTTAGCGGGTGCTAAAATTTTTAGCAAACTTGTTTTTTCTTGGTTGGGTGTGTACCCTTTATTCCCCATTCGAAGGAGTACGACTTGTCTTTAGAGAGCCTTGCTAGAAAATGTGCAAGTATTTAACCATTTTTCTTCTTTCGTTTGATTAAATATGCCAGTTGTTTGTGGGGTATCTCGCCTTATTTTTATTTAGAGAATGTGGCATTTCGCCTAGCTTTCCTCTTTTAAAATGTGGTATTTTGCCGATTTTTTCATTTGAAATCTGACATGTCGCCAATTTTTCTGTTTTAGATATGGCATGTCGCCTAACATTTCCGTTCAAATGTGGCATTTCGCCAAACCATTTTTGTTTAAATATAGCATGTCACCAAACCATTTTTCATTTGGTGCCAAACCACATTGTGCTAAACCGCCTTATGCTAAACTGCATTGTACTAAACCGCATTTTGCAAACTGCATAGTGCTAAACCGCATTTTGCTAACCACATAGGGCTAAACTGATTTTGCAAACCGCATAGTGCTAAATCTCATTTTGCTAACCACATAGTGCTAAATCGCATTTTGTAAACCGCATTGTGCTAAACCGCATTTTGTTTTTGCATGGTGCCTTTAAATCAAGTCTTTGCATCTAACATGATACCTACAAGATATGAGAGGTAGTCATTTTCAAATCAAGTATAGTCCTTTCCCTTTTATTTGACATATCATGCACTCGTATGAGAAGATAAATGAGATACATATAAATTTTGCATTTAATGAGACTTTATTATTGAATGTGCGCTCGCCCAAAAATTTGTTTTTCGTGAAAGTGAAGGAGTCGCCACGCCGTTTTAAGAGGAAACATTGAAAACCTTTTGTTTGACAGAGAAAATACGGGTTCGGGGGTCAGGTTACGTGTTGGGAAGAACCGAGAGTTCACCCAACACGCCTCGTCCATGAACGAGTCTTTCAATTAAACATCCAAGCAAATCCAAAAGTGTGTGCATGTGTTGATAATGAACAAATGGAGTAATCATGTATTTTATTCGATATGAGAAAGAGATTTACAACTTGTGAGCCCATTGCTTAGGGAGGCCACATCCCTGCTACAACAATCTAAAACAGATTACAAAGGAAAAGGTCTTCTGCAGATAGGTCATGTATGTCGCATGACACATCGCACCAGTGACCACATATGTCGCGTGACACAGGATCACTGAGAGACGAAGGTGTCGCGTGACATACATAAGCCATCTGCAGAAACTCACAGGATGAACACAAAATCCACAGAAAACAGTACAGATCTAAAGGATTAATTGAATTACAGACGAAATACAGTAATAACAACAAATAGACCCCGGGAGTGTGGATATGGGTAGATCCACACCCCCTTGGGGTTCAAACACCAAATTCAATCAAATATTCAACAATGGAAGCTCAATTGCACGAATTATTCAAGTTAAACAGAGAGATTGCGATTGGGATTCAGTAATCTAGATAGCTAGGATCTGATTACTGAATCCTAACAAGAGTAAATACTAGAATTAAAGGAGAATTTGAATAAGAGAGAGAGAAGGGGGTTTGAGAATCGTTACCCTTGATGCTTCCACGAATTCTGTATCAAGTTAGATACAGAACCCTTCAATTCGTCACTTCTGATCTGGAGAGATTAATGCAAGGGGTTCAATTGGTTTGACTTGAGAAGTGGGTTTGGATTGGGAGGAATTGGGTAGGTTGAAGGTAGGAGAGAGAGAGAATTGTGTTTGGGAGGTTCGTTACGGTGCAAATTCTGCAGAGTAACAGTAGGCTGAAGTTGGGATCCTTTTATGAGAGGGGGAGGGTCTTATTTATAGGCTGCAGTTAGTAACCTCAGTGTGTCGCACGACCTTACGCGTCCACTTTCTATGCCTCAAGTTGTCGCGTGACACAAGGTGGCCATAACCGTTTTTGGCGCCAAAACCAGTTTCTGGAACATTTCGGGAAAATACCCAAAAAGTCCAACAGGTTTTATTTCCAACAAGTCCCTTTGCATGAGTAAGGTACCAAAAGGTACTTCCTTCACGGGAAACTAATGAAATGTTTCCGGAAGTCTCGGGATCGGCCGGGAATTTACCAAAACGCCCCTTAATGCAATTTTATTACATTAAAATGCATCTAAAAAGGTTGCGAATTGGATTTGCGTACTTACAGAGCCCCTCGGCAACGTCACTTTTGGAAAAAGTGGGGTTGTCGATAAAATAAGACCCAATCCCAATGAGCATAGAGGGATAAGGTAACGGGCTAGAAGGGTGAATCGGGGAGTCTAATGGTTGGACCTTTCTGAGAAAGGATTCCTACGTATCCCTTTAAGAAGGGAATCAAGTCAAATAGTAGTTCGGAAAAAAACTAAGACTAACTATAAGCAAGAAAGGGGTAGAAATGTGTCTTCATACCTCTGCTGTGCTTACCTGTGACTTCTTGCGGGGTCGATACTACTGCGGTTGGCTAGTAGCTTCCTTTCATGCCAGGTTGTAGCCGCTCGGAGGGTCTCATCTTTGCCGCAACCGGTATTTGCGAGTAGCTGCCGGAGGGTCTCATGCTGTCGTTGTTGACGAGTTGTAGCTGCCGGAGGGTCTCACGCTGCAACGGGTCTTTGCGAGTAGCTGCCGGAGGGTCTCATGCTATCGCTGTTGACGAGTTGTAGCTTCTGGAGGGTCTCACGCTGCAACGGGTCTTTTGTGGATGCCGGAGGGACTCATACCACTTCCTTCGGTGCAGGGTAGTTGCCGGAGGGTCTCACACTACTGCTGCTGACGAGTTGTAGCTGTCGGAGGGTCTCATGCTGCAACTGGTCTCTTGTGGATGCCGGAAGGACTCATACCACTTTCTTTTTCTGCTCTGCTGGGGATAAGTGTAGCTGCCAGGGGTCTCACGCTACTTCTTTTCCTGTTCTTTTGTCTGTCTTGTTGCTGGACTATCCTTGCTGATTGTTCATCTTTTCTTTTGTGCCCTTAGCTTTGTTTGGAAAACTGGGGGCCCTACTCTTGTCTGGTGAGATAACTTCTTCCTTTTGGGGCCGGAGACTCTACATTTCTGGGGAATCGGCTTCTTTCTCTTTCTTTTGGTGTGCTCTGCTTTGGGAGGCTACTTCTTTCTTTGGGGTGCTCTGCTTGGGAGGCTACTTCTTTCTTTGGGGTGCTCTGCTTGGGAGGCTATTGCAAACACGGGCTTTTGTGTTCTCTTTTTCTTTCTTTCGGCTCGTCTTGAGGGCCAGTCTTTGAGGTATTGTGAGACTCAGTTGATCATTGTACCTGCAAGGGGGTTACAACAACTCCGAGCCGGGTCAAAATTTGCAAATCATCAGACTACAGGGGTATTTTTGAAGTTTTGATTATGGAGGATCGTTATGTCGCACGACCGTTTAAGGCCATTGAACAGTCTTTTAAAAGGGTGAACAGTCCTCATTTTGAAATACATAGTTGAGGGAGGTGGACGGTCTGGCGAGAAGAGAACACCATTTCGCTCACTTTCGATCATTGATGACTGATTCTAGGGCTTGATTTCATCCTAGGTTCATCAAAATGCCTCCTAGGCGTCGACCCACCAAGAATGCTCCGACCCAGGCTCAGTTAGCCGAACGGCAAAAGAACACCTTGAGGAATCAGAGGCCTTTTGTCCCTCATACTGTTAGAGGAGACTTCTACCCGCATCTGAAAGAGCATACCTCGGCACCGGGGAATAAAACGAAGGTAATCTCTGTAACCCTCGCTTTTTGATGCAATGAGAAAAGTCAGATTTTTTTTGTCAGAAATTGATTGATTTTGCCTTCTCTGTTGGACTCAAAAACTATTGCGTGCTCTGAGTTATCTAGCAATTGTAAATGCATGCTTAAAGTGCTCAAACCCTAGTTTTGCTTGGAATTGAAATATGCAATTGATTTGACAAGTAAATTTGGGATATTCATACCTGCGCTGTGCTTACCTGTAGGATTTGCGTACTCGGGGTTCTCCGGAGGTCATTGGCCGATTGTGGGATTTACTGCCCGGTAGTCAGGAGCTTGATCACTCACCGAAAGGCTTAGTATATCTTTCTTGGGTTGGGCGGTTTTTGAGATGGCGAAGGTACATTGGAGGCACACGAGAGGAGCATCGGGCTGGTAAAGGCGTTCAGAGAATTCTGGTGGGAGACTACCCATTCTTTTCATTTCTCTTGGGGTGAGGCAACTATCACGCCGTATGATTTTGCAGTTATTACTGGCTCGCCCTTTACTGATGAGCCCTTGTATCTGGAGGAGCCTGTTCTGATTGATGACCCGCAGCCCCCCACTGAGGCTTACTTTATGGAGCTGATCGGCTTTGTTCCCCAGGACAAGAAGGGGAATGGATATGAGTTGGGGGATCTCCATAGCCAAATGGTTGAGCAGAGCACCAGTTTTCCAGCTGAGATGGCAGACACTGATGAGGACAGGTTGAGAGCTAGGAGATTGGCTAGGGCGTTTGTTTGGGTTGACTTCTCGGATATGTTGTTTATCAATGCCACATCTACGGCTTTGCTTTCTTTGTTGGAGCTCCTGAGGGATTGGGCTAATATTGGATCGCTGTCTTGGGGAGAGGCCGGTTTGGCCGAGTTATATCTGGCTTTAGATGATATCAGTCGGGGGAAGGCTAAGTCCTTCAACTGCTGTCACTTGGCTTTTGAGGTATCTCTTGGTCTGATTCTCCTTTTTTGAATACCGCTTCTTTCCGTCCCTCTTCTCTTTACATGACTCTGTTGTGTCTTTTCTTTTCAGGCTTGGGCTTACGAGATCATTGGTTGTTATGCCTGGCGGGTAGGGGAGGCATATCCGGCTACCACATTTCTGCTATGAAGCGTTGGGTGAAGGATGCAAGGCGTAAGATTCGGACGGCGATACTAAAGGACGGATGGCGCTTCTCTGGGCGATACTTTGGTTTGTTTCCGGGGGACTCCCGGGAGTTTGACTTTATTTCCTTGGGGTGGACGATATCTTTGGGGTTCATCTCGGAGCATGCCCTTCATCTTACCGAGTGTCGCAAATTGTTGGTGGGTTTGTGCGGAGATGCATTGTATGCAGGTGAGCGGGTTTGTAGGCGGCATGGTCCCGGTAGTATGGCTAGAGTTCCATTTGATCCTCCCCGTGAGATGTGGTTTCCTCGAAAATTAGAGGACGTGGTCTCTTTGATCCGGGGAGAACCGCTTTTAATTATGCGAGGATGATGGGAATTATGACGCTTATGTGGCTACGAGGCCGAGGTCGCCGCGAGGTTGCTCCGAGACATGATACTCAAGCTGCGGACCTTACATTGGACATGTTGCGGATGCTCCCCTACCACCTCCTTTCATTGATTTTCAGGATGGGGACCACATGAGGCGGGCCACTCTTGATACTAGCCGGATTTATCCATACTTTCATCTCCCTGAGGGCACTCGATCCGTAAATGGCTTTAAACTGTTTACATCTTTTGATCCTTTTGTTCTGATATGATTTCTGATTCTCTTTTGTCTGCTTGTACCAGGTATCAGCTGACATCTACTGGGGTTTTGCTTGCCATTATACCGGGGCTATGGACATGATTGATCAGTTGATGAGGAGCAATCGATATTGGCGGGAGCGATGCTTGGCCCAGAGTGCTGATAGTTCTGATGATGATGGAGATTCTACGCCCAGCTTGCCAGATAGGAAGAAGACCGGAGCGATATGCATTGGGGATACACATTGGCCCAGAACTAAGACCGTGCCTCGTCGTCCTCCTACTCCTTCCAGCTCTGATAGTGATATCTCAGGGGATCCTCATGAGCTTGAGACAGTTGTCATTCCTGCTGCCCACGATCTTTTCCGTGATGACCCTATTGTTTATCATGATGCTGCTGCGGGTCCGGATCCTGAGGAGGGTGATGCAGATAGAGAGGACAGCGAGGAGACTGAAGATGATGATGCTAGCAGCTCCGCCGAGGATGATACTTACATTTCCGGAGATGATGGTTCGGAGTAGTTCTTGGATTGATTTGTGACCATTTTTGATTGTTGCACCCCGTTTTGGGAAGAAAAGACAAACACTCTCTCTCTTTTTTTTATATTGCACCTAGTACATTATTAGTTGTTAGTTTGCTTGTACGAGTCCATATTTTGGGAAGAATGGGAATGAATGGTTTTTGGATGATTATGAATGGTTTTTATGCTTTGGGCTTGTATATGAGAGTGGTGAATGTGTATGTTGTTTTGAATGAAATTCCCTCCCCCATGATGCTTGCAGGATATCTTGTTGTTTGCAGCTTGGGACAAGTCAGGGCGTGCCACAGTGCGGCTCGGTGCGGTTCAGCTGATGTGCGGTGTTGGACTTAACATGTCGCACGACTAAAAGCAGCCAGGGTACGTTCTGTCGCGTGACATGATAAGTCAGGTTGACAGGCTTTCAGAAAGGGACCTCTTTACTTTCTCTAAGCCTTATTCTCTTGCCCAGAGTATGAGATTCAATAGCTTCATCATGAAGTAGGCCTCTTGTAACACAATCCATTATCAACTGCTTGATATCATAGGAACAGCCCCAGGAACCACACGTATCAACTTCTGACCAAACCCCAGTCTGCCACACAGTCTTTTGCAGCCCCAGTCTGCCACACAGTCTTTTGCAGCCCCAGGATGAGATTGTTCTTCAGGTTGCAGTCAGTCAGACAGCGGACAAGACTGTAAGTACGCCAATCCAATTCGCAACCTTTTAGATGCATTTTAATATAATAAAATTGCATTTAGGGGCGTTTTGGTAAATTCTCGGCCTGTCCCGAGACTTCCGGAAACGTTTCATGAGTTTCCCGCGAAGGAAGTACCTTTTGGTACATTATTTATGCCAAAGGACCCCTTGGGAATAAAACCTGTTGGACCTTTTGGGTATTTTCCCGGAATGTTCCAGAAACTGGTTTTTGGTGCCAAAAGCGGTTGAGCCACCTTGTGTCACGCGACAGCTTGAGGCATGAAAAGTGGACGCGTAAGGTCGTGCGACACACTTAGGCAGCCAACTGCAGCCTATAAATAAGACCCTCCCCCTCTCATAAATGGATCCCAACTTTAGCCTACTGTTACTCTGCAGGATTTGCAGCGTAACGAACCTCTCCAAACACAAACCTCTCTCTCTCCTACCTTCAACCTACCCAATTCCTCCCTTCCAAACCCAATTCTCAAGCCACACCAATTGAGCCCCTTGCATCAATCCTTCCAGATCAGAGGTGACGAATTGAAAGGTTCTATATCTAACTAGATATAGAATTCGTGGAAGCATCAAGGGTAACGATTCCCTAACTCTCTCTCTCTCTCTCTCTCTTGCTTAATTTCTATTAATTCTAGCATTTAATTTTGTTTGGATTCAGTAATCAGATCCTAGCTATCTGGATTACTGAATCCCAATCGCAATCTCTCTGTTTAATCTGAATAATCAGTGCAATTGAGCTTATATTGTTGATCATTTGATTGGATTTGGTGTTTGAACCCCAAGGGGGTGTGGATCTACCCATATCCACACTCCCTGGGTTGATTTAGTTTCGTTTCTGTATTTCGTTCGTAATCTAGTTAATTGATTAGATCTGTATAGCTTTCTGTTGATTCTGTGTTCGTATTGTTAAGTTTCTGCAGATGGCTCATATGTGTCACGCGACAACTTCGTCTCCAAGTGATCCTGTGTCACGCGACACATGTGGTCACTGGTGCGATGTGTCATGCGACATACATGACCCATCTGCAGAGACCCTTTTTCCTTTGTAATCTGTTTTAGATTGTTTGTATCAGGGATGTGGCCTCCCTAAATAATGGGCTCACAATATGTAATTCTCGTTCCATAATTAATAAGATGCATTTAATCACACTTTGTTTATTATCAATATTTGTACACACTTTGGATTTACTTGGATGTTTCTGATTGAAAGACTCGTCTATGGACGAGGCGTGTTGGGTGAACTCTCGGTTCTTCCCAACACGTAACCTGACCTCCGAACTCATGTTTTCTCTCTAAACAAAAGGTTTTCAATGTTTCCTCTTAAAACGGCGTGGCGACTCCTTCTTTTCATTTAAACCGGAAATCACATATATTAATTTTTTCGGGCGAGCGCACATTCAGTGGCGACTCCGCTGGGGATGAAACATTTGAAAACCTGTTTTTCAAGTGTTGAGTGGGTCAAGCTTTTATTTAGTCAAACATCCAATACATCCATTTTGTGTGCATTATTTGATAATCATTTGTGATTCATACATCTTGTTGATTATGGAACTTGTGAGCCCTTTGTGCTTGTGGCCATTCTTTTTGTGCATTAGTCTTCTCTTTGTGTTGATCTTGCTATGGTAAAACAGGGGCTGATTTGATGATTGAAGAGCTGCTGGTTCAGTGACCATCCAGGTCGTGCGACACCTTTTGTCTCTGGTTGTCCTGTGTCACGCGACAAAAGGTGGCCACTGAAAAGAACATCAGAAGACTGGTTTGAGGGCAGTCCCTTGGATCAAGCGTGACCCAATTGATTGTTGTTCCCTGTTTATCCTGTGTGAGGGTGTGTGTTGTTTTTTTTCTTTCTAAAAAAAAATAATAAAAAAAAAATATAAATAAAAAAAAATCATTTTTCGCAAAATAAAGGAACATAGCCATCCCGCACACTACATCACGTAGATCTAGAACCCTCGGGTGCGATTGACGGCATCGCGGACGGCCATGAAATTCGCCTACGCTTGAGCGCCTGAAATCAAACCTAACCCCTTAGTGCGTTATAGGTGGCGCCACACATTTAACCTCACCCAAAACGGTTGGTTTTGACACGACATTTTCAAATACACTAAAATGAATTTCTTCAAAATTTTTAAAAGGCTTTCGTACCTCCCCCAAACCCTAGCACGTGTGGGCATGTTGACAACGCAACATGGTTTCACGAAAGGACATGTCGTTCCCACGGCATGTTCTAACGAGAGATCATGTCGCTTTGTCAACGTGCACCGACGAGAGGTCATGCCGGATTTTTCCTTGAAATTCTTCAGGAATACCCGTTATGCTGCCCAAATTTCTCCAGAAATTGGGGCTGCTCGTCCGTCCCATAAATGCTTCGATTTTGTTTAGGTACTATCGCCTATTATTAATTGTGAAACAACGCATTTAGTGTATTTGTGGATGATGTGTCCATAGGTTCCCCCGAGGTCTAGATTGTGTGAATAAAGGATTAGCCTTTTCCAACCGTCTTTAGGACTTAAAACACCGATTTCTACTTGAACCATAATAAGTGTTGCACCAGTCCGTCTCCTTCCGTATTCTTCCCTCTCCCGTACCTCCTCAAAATTCTATACCCTCCTCCTTATACACACTCTCTCCTCTCCAGATAAGGCAAGTTGGGTGCGCGATCTGATTCCCGGTGTTCGTTTAGTTTGCGTCTTGAGGCAGTAGCAGTTTCAGCAGAACTCGCACCTGATTCAGTTTCAGAGATGTCTAGTGCAGAGAAGGGTATGACCACTCAATCTGAGGATTCATCTGCCGCGGATCAACAAGTCATGCATAGTCTGTCTATGGAAGAGATGAGGGCTAATTTGGAAGCCGCTCTAGCTAGAGAGCGTGAAACTCAATTACTCGCTCAAGCCAGGGAAGAGGCAGCACATTCTAAGTTCGTAGATGCAATGAGAAGCCGTGGTATCGCTGTGATCCGACGCGCTGATGGAACTTATGAAGAGATTACCGAGGTTAATGACACTGATCTAGGAGCCGGGAATGTTTCTCTCCCTTTTCAGCCTCAGACCCAGGGTGCACAGTCCAGTTATGCTCGGAATCGGGGGCTGCCGTGAACCCTCAAGCAAGTTTTGGTCCAGTCGGAGGAACACAGCCGGTCCTTCATGATTTGACTTCCTCACCCTTTCCCAATGCTTTCGTGCCTCTAAGCCAATTTGGGTCCCAGTTTTCGAACAGTCAAGGTCTGTGGTTCTCAGGTTCTCAATATCAGCAAGGTCAGTCTCATAGTCCTCACTCCCAGGGTAACGCCCAGTATCCGAATCAGCATCCTTACTCCGGGAATCAGTTCAGCCAGGATGGAATTATGCAGTTTCCTACTAGACAACCTCAGTTTCAAGGATATATGTCTCAGCCTTCAATGGATTCGGCTTTTGGATTTGGCTCATCATCTATGCGGCATCAGGGTCAATTCCTTACGGGCTGCCCGGTGCTTTTCCTTGAGAATCAGAATTTCCCAACCGGTCAATTTAATCATTTGCCAGCTCCAGCATCCGGGTCAGTTCAGCCGTCTCTCTTCCAACCAGCTAGTTTTGAGCCCTCTTCAACTATTGCTCCCGCTCTTCCTCAGCTTCCCGGGATGACTCCAGAGGTAACTGCACTGTTGAAACAAATGCAGCAGCAAATTGACAAGTTGACGGCAGGATCAAGTGGACTTAAGGTTGTTGACCCAAAGCAAATAGAGCCTCTCCCTTATAAGTTCAAGATGCCCAAAATACAATTTGATGGTTCGACATGCCCGAAAACTCATGTGGACACATACGTGATGACTATGGGGGCAATGGGTTGTACTCCCGAATTTATGGCTCAACACTTCCATCTCACACTCAAAGGACCTGCCTTGACATGGTTTCTAAATCTTAAGTCAGAAGCTCGAGCTACTTGGAGTCAGACTACTGAGGCCTTTCTTGAAAATTACCGTGGGAATCTTGAGTGGCGCACAACTAGAGACGACTTGGTCGGCACAATTCAAAAGAGTGATGAGTCCATTACTGAGTTCTACAAGAGGTGGAATGCCAAATTGAATGAACTGCCCGAGCCAATTCCATTGCAAGATCAGAAGGACATCTTTTTGTCATGTGTGAAGCCAGTTCTCCGTGAAGCTATTGGGAATGGTTGGTACCCCGATTTAAGGGAGATGGTAGGCATGGGAGCCCGTAGCGAGAATCGACTCTTCAACCGTACCCTAGATGACAAGACCGGTAATGTTAATGGTTATGGGTCCAAGATGGTCAATCCAGTTTCCCGGGTGCCAAAAGACAATAGTATCAACAACCTTCAGAGAGGAAGCACTGGCCCAAGCAGTGGGAAATTTCAACCTCGTCAGCCACGGAAGTTTGATGATCTTGGCATGACTACAGAGGAAGCATTTAATGGTCTGGTTAAGACAGGGATGGTCCAGCCCCTTGATAATTACCGCCCTATGCATCGCAACCCAAAGCTGGATACGAACAAGTACTGCTGCTACCACCAGTTCCCTGGCCATACAACCAACGATTGCATTCCCCTGAAGATGCTCATTCAGAAGCTTGTTGATGATGGAAAGGTTGAGAAGGCTCGCCCCAATGTTGTCCCCGATCTTCTTTAGTGATATCAGCAGAAGCCCAGAGGCTATCCCACCCGAAAGCGGCGAAGTCAATCAGTCAGCGTCGTAGGATCTAGAGTGTCTTTTATGTGGTAACGAGTCTGTCAAGTCCATGTTATGAGTCTTTTTATTGCAGTAATAAAAATCTTTGTTTCTATTCTTGCTAGACTCGAGACATCACTTGCACACCCACGTTACACTCGATTGAAATGGTCTTATTCCAAATGATCACTTATGCTGCTCACCGACTAATGCTTTGAAATGACTAATGTTTAAATAGATCGGAGCGAGAAAATCGACTGATATCCCCATCTTGCGCCCCATATGCTCACACATCTTTCATAATCTCGTTGTTCGACGAATTTGCACGGATCTTTCTCAAAGTAAGCTTAAGCAAACAAATGAAGACTGGATCTCGTTCGGATAATCCGGTAGGGGCTGCGGTTGAAACCTTTCACCCTTAGGAAAACCTTCACCTTACCCTCACTAAATAATATCCCTTCATTTCAAGATCGGCATATTTGAAACCCATGTAGCCATCACCAGAAGAAGAGGGACTATCTTTGAGGCTCCCGTGATTCAAAGAAAGATCGACCGTCTCCAAGCTCAAGAACGACGGAAAGCAATGATCCATCCTGGGGACTAGCTGAAATGCTCCTCTCAAAGACAAAAATAAAAAAAAAGAAAATACAAAAAAAAAAGAGAATAAAAAACGGAGAAAAGAAAGAGAGCATAGTCCCCAGAGATTCTCTCAGAAGCGAAAGTCAAAAGATCCGGTCGTTACTCAAAGAGGAGTCTCAGAGTGAATAAAGAGACAGCACGGATGTCCCTCACCACTACCTTAACCAATTCCGACCGTCCTCTCGATTTTAGAGGACATTCCCATCCCATTACCCTTACCTTTGCCTTGACCAAAGCCAAGATTGACCTCTCATCCTTAGAGGCAGCGAAAATGCAATCATGGATTCCCTTACCTTAGAAATCCCAAGCACCTACCCAAAAGCCAAACCTCTCATATTTAGAGGTTCAGCCAGCAAAAAGCCTAGCCGACCTCTCATCTTAAGAGGTCATGATATCCCAAATCACCCGAAGACCGATCGAAATCCCGAAACCCGGCCAAGTAGCATTACCGGATAGCAGTTTCATTCCAATACCGTCGAGATATAAAACAGATTATTGCTTGAAGCAGAGCCAAGTTCATCCCGGCTCAAAGGACCATCAATTGAAGATTGTACAAATTCCGTCCGTTCATTTGACGTTGCATGTGAGCATACTTCATTTCTCCTCCGCAAACACCTGCCGTGAATGTCCCACTGGGGCTTCGCATCTGTGTCTCCCATCGACACTCCAAGAGGACACATTTTTTCAATTCTCAAAAATTCTCGAAGGTCCTCACATCCCCGAACTTCACCGTTCATTCTTTTCATTCGGGATAAACCCGAACTACGGCGACCTGAGCTCCTCCTATGGAGGGGAACATAGGCAACCTTAACTGGTCCGGTCGAAATCACAAACAAATCTCAGAAAATCTGGTCTCCTCAAGGGCCGTCCCTATACACAGATCCTTCGTTCCGTCTTTCCAAATTTGATCTCGATATCAGTGGGCTTTCTCCTCAGGATTGATTGAAATATTTGCTCATATCAGCTTTGGCGGTTGACTAACCCGAACATTAATAAAGGGTTTTAAGCAGCTTTGTGATCATCATGAATAAGACAGGTCTTCAAGTGTCTCGACAAATCTTCTCTTGCTACATCATAGGAAGATAGAGCTAAACACCGTTTCGGTCAGCAGGGGCTTCCATACACTTCTCCACACCTTGTGATGCTTATACTCTCTCAAAAGAGTCGAACCCAAAGCGAGAGTGTCATACACAGAACTCGGGATTCATTTCCCACCCTCGAAGGATGTGCCCCTGCACGTAAACACTTCCGAGTCTTGTCCAGCAACTGATTGACTACGATTTGAAATGATGAATTGCCTCTGTGGCCACAAGATGACTCTGCCTGCGATGAAGCTGCATGGAATATCCTCAAGCTGGGGCTTTGGTTAAGGTATCCCTCCGGCTCTCCTTACCAGATTTCCCTCCGGATTTGTCTCGCACTATCAACTGGGGCTTCACCAAGTCGAGATTATCTTCTGCACTCTCTTTACTGCTTGCTTTCTCAGACGCGCGATACACTTTGTCCTCACTAGCAACAGATCGGCTGCAATCTGTACTCCCGGGAGCGTCCCCGACTTGCCTGCGACCTTCCATACATCACTCATACACTTTCCCTATCTCGTGGGAGAGGGTACACCCCATCATAAACACTTTCATCCTATACACAATCCCTCACAGCATAATGGCTACCTACTTATCTGCTCATCAATCTGTGCCAAAAAACCCTCACTTCCCTATTCTCCCCAGCTGAGATGGACTTGTGCAACCAAAGATTAATAATGCATAAGCAAAGAGTCTAATAAAATGCTAGGTGCCTAGAGTGTTGTGTTTTTCCCCCCCGCAGGGTACAATAATCAGGTGATCGTAATGTGATCGTGAGGACTGCCCCTCGAATCACAATCTTGGACAGAGATTCCAAACCCCACAGGTGGCAGACTCCGCCTCTATTATCTTCATAAGGCCCAGAACTACGACCGGCTTGATTCCCTTTTTAAGGGATACGTAGGAATCCTTTCTCCAAAGGTCCAGCCATCTGATCTCACTAGCATCATCTGAAAGAGCCCCAGTTGCCTCAGCCCCCAGGCAATGCTTGTCAAAGAAAGAAGAGCCCCGAGCCGCCTCTGTAATCCGCACAACAAAAATCACCACCCCGATTTACTCCAAAGCCTATTCTGCATAATAAACTGAGATAAGGAGTCCACATCTATCAATCTCCCCAGCAAACGTCAACAAGTGGTAGCCTCAGCCCTCAAACAATGATTGTCAATAAAAGAGCCCCAACTGCCCAAGAATCCAGGCAATAATGCTCACTGAACCTCGAAGACTGGCCCTCAGCCAAAGCTGAGACAAAGAAGCCGTACCTATGTTAGTCTCTCCAGCAGTGCGCAACTGCACTGGCGGCCCCAAAGCACCAAGAGGAACTCCGCTCCCCGGCAAGCAAAATTCCAATGATTAGTGGCCCCAAAGCACCAAGAGGAACCTGCTCCCTGGCAAGCAAAGTTCCAAAGATCAGTAGCCTCAAAGCACAGACAAAAGCAGAGTCCCCGGCTTACCAAGTGAAGCTCAGGACACAAAAGATAACCGACGAAAGGAAAAGAGAAAAGACCGCCCAACATTCAGCAAAACCAGTGAACTACCAAGCAAAAGGAAAGCAGTAGCGTGAATCCCTCGGCAGCTACACTTATCCCCAGCAGAATCAATGGTTGCATGAGACCCTCGACAGCTATTCCCCAACAGCAACGGTAGTCTAAGACTCTCCGACAGCTACAGGTGAGCACAGCACAGGTATGAAAGCATGTCTCAGTCAACTACTTTGCTAGAAGCAATAATCCCTTTTAGGTCAAAAGACCTTCAAATGATCCCTGTTAGGTTAAGAGACCTTCAAATAATCCTTTTCAGGTTGAGACGCCTTCAAATGATCTCGTTTAGGTCAAGAGACCTTCAAATAACCCCTTTTAGGTCAAGAGACCTTCAAATAATCCCCTTTTTAGGTCAAGAGACCTTTAAATAATCCCTTTTAGGTCAAGAGACCTTCAAATAATCCCTTTCAGGTTGAGACACCTTCAAATGATCTCGTTTAGGTCAAGAGACCTTCAAATAACCCCTTTTAGGTCAAGAGACCTTCAAATAATCCTTTTTAGGTTGAGACGCCTTCAAATGGTTTCGTTTAGGTCAAGAGACCTTCAAATAATCCCTTTTAGGTCAAGAGTCCTTCAAATAATCCTTTTTAGGCTGAGACGCCTTCAAATGGTTTCGTTTAGGTCAAGAGACCTTAAAATAACCCTTTTTAGGTCAAGAGACCTTCAAATAATCCCTTTTAGGTCAAGAGACCTTCAAATAATCCCTTTCAGGTTGAGACGCCTTCAAATGATCTCGTTTAGGTCAAGAGACCTTCAAATAATCCCTTTTAGGTCAAGAGACCTTCAAATAATCCCTTTTAGGTCAAGAGACCTTCAAATAATCCCTTTCAGGTTGTGATGCCTTCAAATAATCTCGTTTAGGTCAAGAGACCTTCAAATAACCCCTTTTAGGTCAAGAGACCTTCAAATAATCCCCTTTCAGGTTGTGATGCCTTCAAATAATCTCGTTTAGGTCAAGAGACCTTCAAATAACCCCTTTTAGGTCAAGAGACCTTCAAATAATCCCCTTTCAGGTTGAGACGCCTTCAAATGATCTCGTTTAGGTCAAGAGACCTTAAAATAACCCCTTTTAGGTCAAGAGACCTTCAAATAATCCTTTTCAGGTTGAGACGCCTTCAAATGATCTCGTTTAGGTCAAGAGACCTTAAAATAACCCCTTTTAGGTCAAGAGACCTTCAAATAATCCTTTTTAGGTTGAGACGCCTTCAAATGGTTTCGTTTAGGTCAAGAGACCTTAAAATAACCCTTTTTAGGTCAAGAGACCTTCAAATAATCCCGTTTAGGTCAAGAGACGCCTTCAAATGATCTCGTTTAGGTCAAGAGACCTTCAAATAATCCCTTTTAGGTCAAGAGACCTTCAAATAATCCCTTTTAGGTCAAGAGACCTTCAAATAATCCCCTTTCAGGTTGTGATGCCTTCAAATGATCCATGTTAGGTCAAGAGACCTTCAAATAATCCCTTTCAGGTTGAGATGCCTTCAAATGATCTCGTTTAGGTCAAGAGACCTTAAAATAATTCCTTTTAGGTCAAGAGACCTTCAAATAGCTTTCCCTTTGTTCAGCCCCCCTCAATTAGTTTCTTTCCGAACTACGATTTGGCTTGATTCCCTTGTTCAAGGGATACGTAGGAATCCTTTCTCAGAAAGGTCCAGCCATCTTTTCCCTTTTTTAACCTTCTAGCCCTTCACCTTATCCCTTGATGCTCATTGGGATTGGGTCTTATTTTATCGACAACCCCACTTTTTCCAAAAGTGACATTGCCGAGGGGCTCTGTAAGTACGCCAATCCAATTTGCAACCTTTTAGATGCATTTTAATATAATAAAATTGCATTTAGGGGCGTTTTGGTAAATTCCCGGCCTGTCCCGAGACTTCCGGAAATGTTTCATGAGTTTCCCGCGAAGGAAGTACCTTTTGGTACATTATTCATGCCAAAGGACCCCTTGGGAATAAAACCTGTTGGACCTTTTGGGTATTTTCCTGAATGTTCCGAACCGGTTTTTGGCGCCAAAAGTGGTTGAGCCACCTTGTGTCACGCGACAGCTTGTGGCATGAAAAGTGGACACGTAAGGTCGTGCGACACACTAAGGCAGCCAATTGCAGCCTATAAATAAGACCCTCCCCCTCTCATAAATGGATCCCAACTTTAGCCTACTGTTACTCTGCAGGATTTGCAGCGTAACGAACCTCTCCAAACACAAACCTCTCTCTCTCCTACCTTCAACCTACCCAATTCCTCCCTTCCAAACCCAATTCTCAAGCCACACCAATTGAGCCCCTTGCATCAATCCTTCCAGATCAGAGGTGACGAATTGAAGGGTTCTATATCTAACTAGATATAGAATTCATGGAAGCATCAAGGGTAACGATTCCCTAACTCTCTCTCTCTCTCTCTCTCTCTCTTGCTTAATTTCTATTAATTCTAGCATTTAATTTTGTTTGGATTCAGTAATCAGATCCTAGCTATCTGGATTACTGAATCCCAATTGCAATCTCTCTGTTTAATCTTAATAATCAGTGCAATTGAGCTTATATTGTTGATCATTTGATTGGATTTGGTGTTTGAACCCCAAGGGGGTGTGGATCTACCCATATCCACACTCCCTGGGTTGATTTAGTTTCGTTTCTGTATTTCGTTCGTAATCTAGTTAATTGATTAGATCTCGTATAGCTTCGTTGATTCTGTGTTCGTATTGTTAAGTTTCTGCAGATGACTCATATGTGTCACGCGACAACTTCGTCTCCAAGTGATCCTGTGTCACGCGACACATGTGGTCACTGGTGCGATGTGTCATGCGACATACATGACCCATCTGCAGAGACCCTTTTTCCTTTGTAATCTATTTTAGATTGTTTGTATCAGGGATGTGGCCTCCCTAAATAATGGGCTCACAATATGTAATTCTCGTTCCATAATTAATAAGACGCATTTAATCACACTTTGTTTATTATCAATATTTGTACACACTTTGGATTTACTTGGATGTTTCTGATTGAAAGACTCATCTATGGACGAGGCGTGTTGGGTGAACTCTCGGTTCTTCCCAACACGTAACCTGACCTCCGAACTCATGTTTTCTCTCTAAACAAAAGGTTTTCAATGTTTCCTCTTAAAACGGCGTGGCGACTCCTTCTTTTCATTTAAACCGGAAATCACATATATTAGTTTTTTACATTTTCGAAGGTGAGAATGAGACCTGATTTTCTGTATGACACCCTTGCTTATGGGTTTGACCCTTTTGGGAGAGTGTAAACGTTACAAGGTGTGAAAAAGTGTATGGAAGCCCCTGCTGACCGACACAGTGTTTGGCTCTATCTTCCTATTATGTAGAAAGAGAAGACTTGTCGAGACACTTGAAAACTTGTCTTATTTGTGATGATCACAAAGCTGCTTAAAACCCTTTATTGATGTTCGGGTTAATCAAACCGCCAAAGCCGATATGAGCAAATATTTTTATCAAATCCTGAGGGGAAAACCCACTAATATCGAGAATCAAACTCGGAAGGATAGACGGTGTATGGGCATGATCCTTGAGGAGACCAGATTTTTCGAGATTTGTTTGCAATTTCGACCGAACCAGTTAAGGTTGCCTACGTTCCCCTCCATAGGAGGAGCTCAGGTCGCCGTAGTTCGGCTTATCCCGAATGAAAAGAATGAACGGTGAAATTCGAGGATCTGAGGATTTTCGAGAAATTTTGAGAATCGAAAGAATATGTCCTCTTGAAGTGTCGATAAGAGACACAGATGTGAAGCCCCAGTGGGACGTCCACGGCGAGTGTTTGCGAAGTAGAAATGAAATATGCTCACATGCGACGTCGAATGAACTGATAGAATTTGCACAATCTTCGTTTGACGGTTCTTTGAGCCGGGATGGACTTGGCTCCTCTTTAAGCAATAATCCGCTTTAGATCTCGACAATATTGGAATGAAACTGCTATTCGGTAGGAACTAAGACTGGGTTTCGGGGTTTCGATCGGTCTTTGGGGTGATTTGGGATATCATGACCTCTTAAAACGAGAGGTCGGCTAGGCCTTTTGCTGACTGAACCTCTAAAGATGAGAGGTTGGTTCTTGGGTATGTGTTTGGGATTTCTATGGTAGGGGAATCCATGATTGCATCTTTGTTGCCTCTAAGGATGAGAGGTCAACCTTGGCTTTGACTAAAGGCAAAGGTAAGGGTAATGGGGATGTCCTCTAAAATCGAGAGGACGGCTTGGGATCGGTTAGAGGTAATGGTGAGGGGACATCCATGCTGTCTCTTTATTCACTCTGAGGCTCCTCTTGAGTAACGACCTGAATCCTTTGACTCTCGCTTTTGAGAGAATCGCTGGGGACTAGGCTCTTTTTCTTTTCTTCCCCCTCTTTTTTTATATATTTTTTATTTTTGTCTCTCTCTTTACTTTTTTTCTTTTTTTTTTCTTGAGAGAGAATTTCAGTTAGTCCCCATGATGGATCATTGGTTTCCGTCGTTCTTGCGCTTGGAGACGGTCAATCTTCTTTTGCATTACGGGAGCCTCAAGGATAGTCCCTCTTCTTCTTGAGATGGTTAAACGGGTTCCAAATACGCCGATCTTGAAATGAAGGGGTATTGTTTGGTGAGGGGGAGGTAATGGTTTTCCTATGGGTGAAGGTTTCAACCGCAGCCCCTGCCGGATAGTCTGAACGAGATTGAGTCTTCCTTGCTTCCTTTAGGTTTACTTCGAGGAAGATTTGTGCAAATTCATCGAGTCAACAAAGTGGTGAGGACGAAAGAAGATATGTGAGCACAGGAGATGCAAGCTGGGGATTTGACAAGCCCCAAATAGAGGATGATATCAGTTGATTTTCTCACTCCGATCAATTCAAACATTAGTCATTTCAAAGCGTTGGTCGGTGAGCAGCACAAGTGATCATTTGGAATAAGACCATTTCAATTAAATGTAACGTGGGTAAGCAAATAATGTCTCGAGTCTAGCAAGAATAGAAACAAATAATTTTATTGATAAAAGTCTTATAACAAGGATGCAATGGACTCAAAACATAAAAACGAAATCTGCTAGATAGATAATCTAAGATCCTACGATGCCTGCCTGACTGACTTCTTCATATGAGGAATCTTTAGAGCTGTGGAAAAGGATTATCGGCCACCTTAGGAGAAGCTTTTTCAATTTTGCCTTCATCAACCATTTTCTGAATGAGCACCTTTAGAACGGAACAATCATTAGTCGAATGCCCAGGGTATTGATGATAGTAACAGTACTTACCACGATCCAAATTCAGATTAGGTCTGGCGGGATGATAATTATCCAGCGGTTTTATCATTCCTCTTCACATTAATCCATTGAAAGCTTCTTTAGTTGATATCCCGAGGTCATCGAATTCTAACTTCTTACGAGGAGGGAATTGACGAAGATCCCGAATATTGTCTCCTTCGTGGGAACTCAGCTCGATCTTCCCCTCATCGATGAGTCCTTGAATGATTATTCTTAACTGAAAGCATGCATGGGTGGTGTTGGGCCCTACATTTTCAGTCAACATGTTTACAACTTACACTTAACAACTTGGTACTAACAACTTGAGTTGTTCCATTTACCACTTGGTTTTCTGCAGGTTGGGACCAGTAACGCTATTCCTATTTTATAGGGCACGTGTCAAAGGAAGCAATGACTAAGTCAAAAACGTTTCTTCAGCAACAAATCTTATCTTCTCCCTCAAACAGCAAATGGCGGAAATATCTCTATTGGATCAACCTCTTTCCCGAGTTTATAGGCCCATGATTCTCTTTGTAGTTAGCCGTTGTGGAGAGGTATAAAAGAGACATACTACTGTATTTTGC
Source organism: Adenophora triphylla var. japonica (assembly GCA_022495995.1). NCBI lineage: Eukaryota > Viridiplantae > Streptophyta > Magnoliopsida > Asterales > Campanulaceae > Adenophora > Adenophora triphylla. Next base: position 210,251 of record JAFEMH010002229.1, read on the forward strand.
ACACACATGATTCACTAGCTTAAGGTCTCTTTCAATACGCTCATAGTACTGTAATCCTCAAGAACATTTAGTAAACTTTCGGTCAAGGCAGGAGCCAAATCCTCCCGGGGTTTTATGCCGGCGAACAAGTTGTTCAAGGGCTTTCCCTAGTCAACAAACGTTTTGTGTCCATTTCTATTCAACTTGGTAATCATTGTACCTAGATTCTTATCACTTTAGTCACTTTTCTTCTCATCTAATTCGCTTGTTGAAATTTGACCAAAACAATTTGGCGCCGTCTGTGGGAAACTTTGATTATTTGCGTAGAAATGGTTAATCCCTCATCCAGCAGTCAGAGTCGGCCGTTTCCTGTTTCCAATGCCCAAGGCAACCCTCCTCCAAATGCAGAAGCTGTCAATTTGGAGATAATGTCCAACATGGCGGACATGTTGAAGAAAGTAGGCGATCGGTTGGATGCTCAGGAGCACACGAATACCATGATATTCAATGCCATTGATAGTCTGCGTAAAGGGAAGCAAGCTGAGATTCGAGTATCCACTCCGTTTTCACCTTTACTTCCTAGATCTTTGTTTGGTGCAGGTACAGGACCGAGCCATGTCGGAGATATCCCTATGTCCAACACCTTGCCAGCGGAGAGCACGATTGTGACATCCATTCCAATCGAGCAACCAAGATTCGGCCTACCAGCTAGCCAACCTGCGCTATCATCTTGCTACACTTATGCTACACCCTCAATGGGGCAAACGGGAAGTTTCTTTAACACTTTCGATACTTTCGCACCTCAAGTTAATAATGCTCCTCTTTTCGCGAGAGAACCAACTTGTTAAGGAAATGCAAACCATTAAGGAGTTGTTACGAAGCGTGCACAGAGTCAACTTGCCGTATCACCAAGTCTCTCAAACTTGCTACAATGAGTCTCGTTTTGTGCCAGCAATAGCCAGTGTGGAGATCCCGAAGAAATTCTCAGTCCCTCATATGAAGAAGTATGATGGGAGTACGATCCAGCAGAGCATGTGTTCTTTGTATCGGGAATCAATGGATATCATAAGTATCCCTCCTATGTTTAAAGAAGCATGTTTTTGCAGGGGCTTTGGCTCTACTTTGTCAGGACCAGCCTTAAAATGGCTAACAGGGCTTCCTCTAAACTCTATTTCATCTTATGCTCAACTTGTCAATATGTTCATTAATCAGTTTTCATGCAACAGGGCATTTGACAAGTTGACTAGTGATCTTTATAGAATTGTACAACAGCCTAACGAAAATCTTAAAGAGTATTTGCACAGGTTCAACAAGGAGGCAGTGACTATACCCAACTTGGATGTGTCCACCGCTACGGAGGCATTCCGTATAGGCTTGAAGAAGAGCTCATTGTTTTACAACGAGTTGGTGATGACCCCTGCGAAACAACTTGAAGAAATCAGAACCAGGGCCTTGCCTTACATCAGATTGGAGGAAGATAGCTTGGCGATGGGGAAGTCAACTGGGAGGACTCCTACTCCTCTATTTGAGCCTTCTGACAGACGACCGGATTCCCATCACTATAAGTCCAACAGGGGCAAACCCCCTGTTAAAACTGAACCTTCTAGAATTCATGTTGTAGATGATGATCAGGAAGGTGATGATAATGATTATCCACAAATTTCTGAATATTGCTTTTCTGTGGACATTGCAGGAATCTTGTGCGCCATGGGAAATCTTGGAGATAAAGCAAGATGGCCCAAGAAGAATGACCAGTCAACAACTTGGAAGGACAAGTCCAAGTGGTGCGCGTTTCATGAAGATTTTGGTCACACCACCGAGAACTGTTTCGCCTTGAGGAAGGAGATTGCTCATTTATTGTCCAAGGGTCTTCTCAAGGATTTGTTGGGCAAGAAGAGGGTCAGGAGTGAATCCAAAGAACCTGATTCAGGGGAGCAGTCTAGACCCGAGAAAGTTGCACCCCCTCCAGCCACCAAGGTAGTGAATGTTATCTCAGGTGGGTCTCATATATGCGGCACAACTTACTCTGCCGCCAAGCGTCATGCCAAAAGCTCTAAAGAAGATCAATCAGAATTGCCTTCAAGGCGTCGTGACTTCACAGATGGTCATGTTATTTCCTTTGAAGATGAAGATAAGGACAACACGTTGGACCCTCATCATGATGGTCTAGTTGTTCGGTGCGGTGCTAATTGTGTGGTCAAGCGGATTCTGATCGATGGTGGCAGTTCGGTCAACATCATCTTCACTCATGCTCTTGAAGATATGGGCATCCCTCTGTCCGAAGTAGTGAAGAATTCATCCGTACTGGTAGGGTTCAGTGGTGAGGTGAAGCAAACAGTCGGAGAGATCAAGTTGCCCATCTACCTGGAGGGTATGAATTCCATGGAGAGGTTTTGTGTGATTGAGTGCTCTTCCTCGTACAATGTTATATTGGGAAGGCCTTGGATCCACAACATGAAGGCCGTGCCATCGACTTACCATCAATGCGTCAAGTTTCCAACACCTTGGGGTGTTGCCAAGTTGAAGGGAAACCAGCAAGTCTCTAAAGAATGCTACAAGATCAACATGAAAGCAAGCTCGACCCCTCGGCAAGCATAGCAATTAAAGAAAAAGGCCCAGGACATTCTTGAAGCAGTGGAGCACGATACAAAAAGCGTTCCTGTTGATGCATCAAACCACGAGGCCCAAGTGCAAGTTGGGATAGACCTACCGTCCGAAATCGAAGAGGAATTGATCGAGTTCCTGAAAAGCCAGAAATGTTGTTTTCGCTTGGAAACATGAAGACATGACAGGGATAAGCAAGGATATTATTACTCACAAGTTGAACATCGATCCGACCATCCGTCCTGTCCGTCAAAAAAGAAGGAAGTTTGCCCAGGAGCGGAACCAGATCATAAAGGATGAAGTTGAGAGGCTTCTGAAGTCCAAGATGATCAGAGAAGTTCAGTACCCAAGGTGGTTGGCTAACGTTGTAGTGGTGGAGAAGAAGAATGGCAAGTGGCGAGTATGCGTGGACTTCACCGATTTGAACAAGGCCTGTCCGAAGGATCCATTCCCTCTCCCTCATATTGATTCTCTAGTTGATGAGACAGCTGGCCACGACATCTTGACATTCATGGATGCATCTTCCGGGTATCAACAAATTCAAATGGAGCCTTCAGACCAAGAAGATACAGCATTCATGACTCCAGAAGGTATATATTGTTATATTTCTATGCCCTTTGGTCTTAAAAATGCAGGGGCAACCTATCAAAGGTTAGTGAACAAAATGTTCAAAGACCAACTTGGCAAGACGATGGAGGTCTACATAGACGATATGGTGGTCAAATCCAAGCACATTGAGGATCATGTGGAGCACCTTGCTGAGGCATTCAACATCTTGAAAGCCTTCAACATGAAGCTCAATCCGGCGAAGTGCAACTTCGGTGTTAGAAGCGAGCAAATTCTTGGGATATATGGTGACCAAGAGGGGAATCGAAGCAAGTCCCGAACAAATCAAAGCCATTCTCAACTTGGAATCCCCTAAGAACATCAAGGATGTACAAAGGTTAACAGGTAGAGTAGCAGCTTTGAATAGATTTATATCCAAATCATCTGATAAGTGCAGGTTATTCTACGAAGTATTAAGAAAAAACAAACTTTTTCAATGGACTGACCAACATGAGGCAGCCTTCAAACAACTTAAAGAATACTTGATGACGTCACCCCTACTCGCCAAACCCGAACATGGTGAGCATCTTTATTTATATTTAGCTGTATCTGAAAATGCTGTTAGTGCAGTATTGGTGAAGGAAACCCAAGGTGAACAACATCCTGTTTACTATGTAAGTAAGTCTTTATTAGATGCTGAAACAAGGTACTCTCATCTTGAAAAATTAATATTAGCCTTAACTACTGCTGCTACCAAATTACGTCATTATTTTGAAACACATTCCATAACCGTTAGAACTAATTATCCTATGAGAAATGTGTTGAGAACCCCAGAGTTGTCGGGCAGGTTGGCCAAGTGGTCGGTCAAGTTGAGCACGTATGACATTTCATACGAGCCGAGAACAGCCATCAAATCGCAGGCCCTAGCCGATTTCGTGGCTGACTTCAGTCCAAGTTTGCAGCCTGAGGTAGAACTGGAAGTGCAACAACTTGAAGGTAAAACTATTCCTCGATTTTGGACATTGTTTACAGATGGAGCTTCAAATTCCAAAGGGATTGGCTTGGGAATAGTCCTAAAATCCCCTCAAGGTGATATCATACCTCAAGCTGTATCTTGTGAATTCAGTGCAACAAATAATGAAGCTGAGTATGAAGCCCTAATCATGGGTTTAACTACAGCTTTGAATCTGAATATTACACATTTAAATGTATTTGTTGACTCTCAATTGCTAGCTAACCACTTTAATGGCAGTTATATGGCGAAACATTCCAAGATGACTCTGTACCTCCAACATGTTAAGGCTTTAGCTTCGAAATTTCTATCATTCTCTTTGGAACAGGTCCCTAGAGAAGAGAACGCAGAAGCAGACGCCTTGGCTAACTTGGGTTCAACATGCAAATCAATGTTGCATTCTAGTATACCAATTATTTATGTTAAGTACCTGGCAATAGACCAAGTTGAGGAAATTCAAGTGGTTACGCCACCTACTGGGGCACCAGATGCTAAACCTTCTTGGACCCAACCTGTAATTGAGTTTCTTCAACTTGGAACTATTCCACCTGATGTTAAGAATGTTAGATCTTTTAAGATTCGTACTTCGACTTTCGTTTTGATAGATAATGTGCTGTTTAAGAAGTCTTTTGCAGGACACTACTTGAGATGTGTCGATAATGATCAAGTTGAAGTGGTGCTTAAAGAAATCCATGAAGGAATATGTGGGAACCATTCTGGAGGGAAGGCATTAGCATCCAAGGCCCTCAAGACGGGATACTATTGGCCAACCATGCGTCGAGATGCCATGAGCTACGTACGAAGTGTGATGCACCGCCAAAGACACAGCAACATCTTGCATCAACCTGCCGAGCCCCTACATCCTATAGTCTCATCTTGGCCTTTCATGCAGTGGGGCATGGATATTGTAGGCAAGTTGCCTAAAGCTCCCGGAGGCAAAGTGTTCATGTTGGCTCTAACCGATTATTTCTCGAAATGGATCGAGGCGAAGCTTATGTACAAGTAAGAGATAAAGAGGTAATTTCATTTTTAAAGAAAAATATCATTAGCGGGTTTGGTGTACCATCGGAGATTGTATGTGACAACGGGTCACAGTTCATAAGTAAGAAGACCAGGGACTTTTGTACTCGGCCAGGGCATCAAGTTAGTCATGTCGACACTGTCCACCCTCAAGCCAATGGCCAAGCGAGTCAAGCAACAAGTTGATCATCAACAACTTGAAAAAGCGTCTAGATCAAAAGAAGGGAAAGTGGGTTGAAGAATTACCACTTGTGCTATGGGCGAGATAGAACTACTTCTAAAGGAGCCACGGGTAGAACTCCCTATTCTTTAGTATACGGAGGCGAAGATGTAATTCCGAGTTGAAGCGACGGTCCCCATAGCAAGGTATGGCTTATTAACTCAAGATGAAAATAACCTCTTGCTAACTCAAGATTTAGATATAATTGATGAGATCAGGGATTTAGCCAAGATAAGGATGGCGGCTTATCGGCGGCGAATTGCTAGATCTTACAACAAGAATGTCGAGTTAGAAGGTTCCGGGTTGGTGATTTAGTTTTAAGGAAAGTATTTCAAAATACAAGAGAATTGAATGCGAGGTAAGTGGCTCCCAAGTGGGAAGGCCCATATCTCATCGATGCGAAGGCGCGAAGGTGCATACTGGTTGTCAACCCCAAGTGGAGACAGAATCCCTAGAAGTTGGAACGCTATCCACTTGAAACTTTATTTCATGTAAGTCTGGTTATTTATAACTAGACTCCTCAGGTACGGTTTAAATTTATGTCGAGTTCAATTACACATTTCAATTTTTTACTCTTATTAAGACATTACTGACTTGAGCGTCGGAGGGGCGTTAGCTATGCTAGCGCCCAACCCTAACATGAATTTGTTTTGCGAGGTGCAACTTGAGCAAACGGAGTAGGCTCAACATGTTGACACGCCAGTACGGCTGATACTTGTTGAGACCTAAGCTGGAACAGGACAAACATGTTGACACGCCAGTATGGCTGATACATGTTTGAGCCTGAGGAGGACAAAGGTTAAGCATGTTGACACGCCAGTACGGCTGATACATGTTTGAACCTGAGGAAGAAAATTTCAACATGTTGACACGCCAGTACGGCTGATACATGTTGGAATTCTAGCTGGAGAGGGATAGAACTTGTTGACACGCCAGGACGGCTGATACTTGTTCTATCTCTTCAAACGAATTACCTCTGATCAAAGGTACTTATGGTTAAAAGATATTCATCTTTTCTTACGAATTAAGGTTTTGACACCTTCGCCTGGGCGCACGTTTTCACACTTCTTCAAGTTGTGAACTATTGGTTGTAACATTTTCATGTTACCTACGGTTTATAACATTTACATGTTATCTAAAGAACAAACAAGCGTCTCTCAAAGACATAAAATACTTTGCTAAAAAACCATTAAGTGTTTTCCAAAAGATTTTTTGCAAACTAAAGGACAAGTTGGATAAGCCAACAAGTCCCTAAAAACCTAAAAAAGCTTGGAGTACTAGACCAACCTAGTACCCCCAAATAAATTGTCTCGGCTCTTATGAGCCATTACAAACTAAAAAACCTTGTTTTTGGGGACACTCCCCCCATTTTTTGTACCGATAGAGGTACACAAATAAAGCAAAAATTGTTTTTCATCCAAAAATACCCAAAAACTTTAAAATGTTTTTAAAATTAGTGGCCTGCTGCCGCCGGTGTTGCATTTTCCCCTTGACCATTCTGAGCTACCACTAGGGTGCTCAAGGTCCTATCAGTGTCTTCAACTAGAGCCTCCAAAGCCGCAGAATTCACCTCCTCTGCATCTACTGGCTCACCAACGAAATCTTCTAAAGCCCTTTTCTCTGCTTCCACATCCCACTCCAAAGCCAGCCCGTTCTTGTATTCTTCCATAAGATCAATCCTAGCTTCAAACACCACTTTGGTGGCATTAAACGTGAAGTCTTTCTTCGCGGCATCCAATTCCTTCTCATGGGCTTCATGTTCCTTCATTTTCTCGGCCTTAACAGCTTCCAACTCCTTCTTTTCAGCTTCAAGACTTTCCTTCAACTTCTCAATCTCCTCAGCATTCTTGGTAGCCTGCTTCTTGTATTCCTCAGCTTCATAATTGTGCCTGGCTGCCTTGATTTTCACAGCATCAAGCTGGTCCATGATAGGAACCATGATATCCGCGACCTAAGCAAAAGAAATGTTAGCATTTCATCAAAAATCATGGGCAAGGTTCAAGTTTTCTCATTTTACCTTGTCGACAAAACAAGCTATAGCCTCCTTTAACTTTTTTCTTGCTGTCCCCATGTCACCAATCTCATTCCCATCCGTAGCCTCGGTTTCAGATAGCTTCCTTTTCTTCACTTCTTCCTTTTTCTTGGAAGCATTCAAATCTGAGCTAGAGGCCATGGACATTGGAGTTGGAGGTTTATTGTCCTTCTTGACAACTTTCTTTGCCTTAACAGCGGCCATCAAGTCAGCGGCACTTACGTTGGATTTGGATCGTGTAGCTACAACAAGAAAACAAGGGATTGAGATACTCGAAATACTCGTGAAAAAGTACAAAGATTGTTGAAGACTTAAACCTGTAGACATCTCAGGTAGAGTTGGGGGCAGATTTTCCTCTGCTTCAACCTCTGCTTCACCTCCAACCTCCTCAACGAAAAACTCGACAGGGAATGCCTTGAAGGACCTATCGGGTACACCCAACTGAAGAAGCTGGTTTACGTTCGCTTGTGTCCCTTTTTGCTCCGGAAACAGGTTTGACAACTTAGAAACTTCTACAAAGGAAATTTTAAGAGTTAGTTATCCTAGTATTGAGAAGCATTTCGTAAAATAAAAGAACTATTTTCACTACCTTGAAACCTCCATTTGGAAAAAACACCTTCCTCTTGACCCAAGGTGTCCCTCCTTGCAAAGAAAAATTTATTTTTCCACCCTCTATCAGCAATGTCATGATTGGAAATCAGTATAGGCTCACCATTTTTGACCCTAAAACCAAACCTTCCTGGACCAAAACTCCTTAAATCCACAGTATATGCCAACTCTTCTAAACCGGCAACCAAATCAGCCCTCTCTCCTAATCTAACTAGGGTTTGCAAGTACCTCCACCCTTGAGGCATCATTTGGGCGTAGTTGAGTTTGGTAGAGGAGAAGAACTTCATAATCAAGTCGGGAAAAGGGAATCGTAAGCCTATAACAAAGGGATACTCCGGGAAGCATACCCAAGTGGGAGAATAACATTCGGAGGTCAAATCAGGGTGGGTGAAGTAGACCGTTGAATCAGGCATGGCGTGGTTCTTCTTAATAACCTCTAGGTTAGCCTTAGGCATTAGACATTTCTCATTATCAGGTTCCTTCAATAAGTTCTGGGTTATGAAACCCTTGGGCAAACCCTCGTCACTCTCAATCGCGACTATCTTCTTCTGACCCATTTTTTCAACTTAGAACAAGAAATCAAAGATGAAATTGAAGAGGAGACAAGAAACTCACCGTAAGTATCTACTCGATTTTTCGCCCCAACCGTCTTCCTTGGTTCTTCTCCTAGAAACCTCTGCGAAAGTAACGTTTTTGATTTGGTGAAAGGGAGAGTTGGAGAAAGAGACTACTTATTTATGAAGGTTGAAGGTGATTGGAACTCTAAAAGCGATCAAATCTTTTTGCTTCGGGAAACTACTTAAAACCGTCCCATCGCGTCCCTTTTAAACCGTCGTTCTTTTCTTTCTTATTTTGGCAAACTTTTTGAAATTCTTTTGTCTCTTTCTATTCTTCATTTTAAAATTCAAAAAGTTTGGGGGCAATTGTTGGGCCCTACATTTTCAGTCAACATGTTTACAACTTACACTTAACAACTTGGTACTAACAACTTGAGTTGTTCCATTTACCACTTGGTTTTCTGCAGGTTGGGACCAGTAACGCTATTCCTATTTTATAGGGCACGTGTCAAAGGAAGCAATGACTAAGTCAAAAACTTTTCTTCAGCAACAAATCTTATCTTCTCCCTCAAACAGCAAATGGCGGAAATATCTCTATTGGATCAACCTCTTTCCCGAGTTTATAGGCCCATGATTCTCTTTGTAGTTAGCCGTTGTGGAGAGGTATAAAAGAGACATACCACTGTATTTTGCACACACATGATTCACTAGCTTAAGGTCTCTTTCAATACGCTCATAGTACTGTAATCCTCAAGAACATTTAGTAAACTTTCGGTCAAGGCAGGAGCCAAATCCTCCCGGGGTTTTATGCCGGCGAACAAGTTGTTCAAGGGCTTTCCCTAGTCAACAAACGTTTTGTGTCCATTTCTATTCAACTTGATAATCATTGTACCTAGATTCTTATCACTTTAGTCACTTTTCTTCTCATCTAATTCGCTTGTTGAAATTTGACCAAAACAGGTGGTATGTCCTGGATATTGGTGATAATCGCAATATTTGCTTGGATCCAGGTCTTTACTGTGATGAAGAGGGATATAGTTGACCAGTGGTTGAACTAAACCTCCGCTTACCAAAACTTTTAGAAATTGATTCATAGGCATCCCTACCTTTCCCCAATACGCCTTCTTCTTTGATTTCTGGACTTTCTCTGGAGGGGATTCAGGTATTATCATAGGGTTCGCAGCTGGAATAAAGGACATCTGATTCACAGTTACATATGAGGTTGGTCCTGAGCGCTGGTCTTGCGGGGATGATAAGCTGAAACCATATGAACTCATTGGTGATTGCGGAACATTTCCTTGCGGGGGAGCTTGGTCGGGATGGAATAGCAGTGATCCCTCCTGAGTGAAATAATGACATGATTTTTGGGAATCTGATTGGTACGGACTCTTCACATCAGGTTGATTAGGAACATTAAAGACCTCGGGGATTGGCTGCTCATCTTCAACCTGGGCCTGGATCACATGAGGTGCTGGGGAAAGAATCTTGTCCTGTTTATCTTCATTCAACCCTTTTATTACATTTCCATCTCCATTCTCAACGCTGCTGGCTTTGATGATTTCTTCTTATGATCCATCTCCATGACGAATTATCGTAACCCCTCGGATGTGCATTGCTTCAACAAATCGAGAGTGAGCCTCTTCTTCTTGAGCTTTGGCGACTTGGGCAAGCAGTTGAGCCTTGCATTCCCAAACCATGGCAGCTTCGAGAGCAGCTCGCAATTCTGTTACTGATAAGTCATTCATGTCCAACTGGCCCGAAGTGAGAGGAAATCCAGACTGAGCAGATGGCATATCTCTTGCACCAGACATCTCTGAACAGTAGAATGGATGAGGACTTCGGATGGAAATGTAAATATTTCAGAGAGGCGGACTGACTGATCACTCTTTGCAACAGAGCACGCGTCCAAACTTGTCACCCTTGATACAAAAGGGGAGATTATAAGGCATCGAAGGGAAATTTGGAGGGACAGGAGAGGGAAAGGAACGGAACAGACTCGCACAAACAAAAATTTATTTGTCTTCAAGTATAAATTAGTGTTTTAAATCCTAAGTACGGTAGGAAAAGGGAAAGCCTTTATTCATGCTAACTATACCTTGGGAAAGCCTAAAGGGACGCAACGTTCAAATTACAATAAACGCCTTGTTTTGAAATATATAATAGGTCATGATACCTAACCAAACCCTACCATCATTATGGAACGGAGAGGTTGTCCAAATTTCTAGGGAAATTTGGGCAGCATAAAGGGTATTTTCGAAGAATTTCGAAGAAAAATCCGGCATGACCTCTCGTCGGTGCACGTTGACAATGCGGCATGATCTCTCGTTTAGAAAATGACACGGGAGTGACATGTCCCTACGTGAAATCATGTTTCATTAGCAACATGCCCACAAGATGCGAGGTTTTGGGGAAAGGTATAAAGATCTACGATATGTTTCAAAAAACAATTCATTTAGTTGTAATGAAAACATTGTATCAAAACCAACCGTGGGTAAGGTTAAATGTGTGGCGCCACCTCGCCACCTATACGCACTAGGGGGTTAGGTTTGACTTCAGGCGCTCAAGCGTAGGCGACGTACATCACCGTCCGCGATGCCGTCAATCGCACCCGAGGGTTCTAAGTCTAAGTGATGTAGTGTGCGGATGTCTATATTCTTTTATTTACAAAAAACAAGATTTTTTTTTATTTTTTTTATATTTGAAAATGAAAGAAAACACACACACACCCTCACAGAATATACAAGGAACAATAATCAACTGAGCCTTATTCGATCCAAGGGACTGCCCTCAAACCAAGCCTTCTGAGTATCTGTTCAGTGGCCACTCTTTGTCGCGTGACACAGGACAACCAGAGACAAAGGTGTCGGACGACCTTGGTGGTCACTGAACCAGCACTCTGCAATCATCAAAATCAGCCCCTGCCTCTCCAAGACAAGAACAAAACAAGGACAAACAAAGCACAACACAAAGATCATCAAGCACATAGGGCTCACAAGCCTCATATTTAACAAAATGCATGAACTCCAAATGACTATCAAAAATGCACACAAAATTGAATGTATTGGATGTCTAATTTAATGAAAGCTTGACCCACTTAACATTTGAAAAACAGGTTTTCAAAGTCAAAGAATATCCCTAGCAGAGTCGCCACTGAATGTGCGCTCGCCCAAAAATTTGTTTTTCGTGAAAGTGAAGGAGTCGCCACGCCGTTTTAAGAGGAAACATTGAAAACCTTTTGTTTGACAGAGAAAATACGGGTTCGGGGGTCAGGTTACGTGTTGGGAAGAACCGAGAGTTCACCCAACACGCCTCGTCCATGAACGAGTCTTTCAATTAAACATCCAAGCAAATCCAAAAGTGTGTGCATGTGTTGATAATGAACAAATGGAGTAATCATGTATTTTATTCGATATGAGAAAGAGATTTACAACTTGTGAGCCCATTGCTTAGGGAGGCCACATCCCTGCTACAACAATCTAAAACAGATTACAAAGGAAAAGGTCTTCTGCAGATAGGTCATGTATGTCGCATGGCACATCGCACCAGTGACCACATATGTCGCGTGACACAGGATCACTGAGAGACGAAGGTGTCGCGTGACATACATAAGCCATCTGCAGAAACTCACAGAATGAACACAAAATCCACAGAAAATGGTACAGATCTAAAGGATTAATTGAATTACAAACGAAATACAGTAATAACAACAAATAGACCCCGGGAGTGTGGATATGGGTAGATCCACACCCCCTTTGGGTTCAAACACCAAATTCAATCAAATATTCAACAATGGAAGCTCAATTGCACGAATTATTCAAGTTAAACAGAGAGATTACGATTGGGATTCAGTAATCTAGATAGGTAGGATCTGATTACTGAATCCTAACAAGAGTAAATACTAGAATTAAAGGAGAATTTAAATAAGAGAGAGAGAAGGGGGGTTTGAGAATCGTTACCCTTGATGCTTCCACGAATTCTGTATCAAGTTAGATACAGAACCCTTTAATTCGTCACTTCTGATCTGGAGAGATTAATGCAAGGGGTTCAATTGGTTTGACTTGAGAAGTGGGTTTGGATTGGGAGGAATTGGGTAGGTTGAAGGTAGGAGAGAGAGAGAATTGTGTTTGGGAGGTTCGTTACGGTGCAAATTCTGCAGAGTAACAGTAGGCTGAAGTTGGGATCCTTTTATGAGAGGGGGAGGGTCTTATTTATAGGCTGCAGTTAGTAACCTCCGTGTGTCGCACGACCTTACGCGTCCACTTTCTATGCCTCAAGTTGTCGCGTGACACAAGGTGGCCATAATCGTTTTTGGCGCCAAAACCAGTTTCAGGAACATTCCGGGAAAATACCCAAAAAGTCCAACAGGTTTTATTCCCAACAAGTCCCTTTGCATGAGTAAGGTACCAAAAGGTACTTCCTTCACGGGAAACTAATGAAATGTTTCCGGAAGTCTCGGGATCGGCCGGGAATTTACCAAAACGCCCCTTAATGCAATTTTATTACATTAAAATGCATCTAAAAAGGTTGCGAATTGGATTGGCGTACTTACAATTATTTATTCAAAGCATATGATAACGACACACAATTTTTCAATATTTAATATTTCGAAATTTCAAATAAGATTAAGACTCTTTTTTCTTTCCGCTTGCAATATTAACATGTATTTACATAATATCAAGCAATAAACAATTATATAGAGAGCATATAACTCTCATATTTCATTTTATTGAACATCAATTTATTTTTGTCATAATTTCTTTTTATCTATTAAGATGTTGACATGTAATTTGCTACTTTCACAATTTCCAAATTAAACGAGTAAATCAAGATACAGTTGAAGTTGAAGCATATATACGGAGTAATTTAACAATTAAAGCATGATTCGATGTGTTGAGTTTTTAGCATCAAGTATTTTCATGTCGCTTTGAATATGTAAATGAGCACGTTCAACTACCATATAACTATATTAATAGGCATAAATCACTATATATTTTCAAAAACTTATTATTAGCAGTATATCCCTCGTATACTATTTGCAAGATGCATTTCAATCCTTTTAGGAGGCACCCTTTCATTTATCATTTAAAGCAAGTAGTGAGCAAGTTCTCTAGTTAACCTCAGCTTATTTTATCAAATAGTTACATGAGTAAGGAAATACGGGGATCATTTAACAGTACCGAGTAAATGGATCTATCAAGCATGCTCCTAATAAGATGTTCCATTTCCATAATAATTATTTTCATGTCATATCTAAATATTTTAAGGTGCGCAGTCAACGTATTACATGTATCATATAAATAGCCATTAATTTTATTATCTGTCCACATATTTTCGTTCATATATTGAGAAGTCATGTTTTCATTTTTAATCGTTTATTTCTATTGCTTTTGAGCATGCTCCGAATCATTTTTCCAGGAGATAATAAACATTTGTGATTTAATCATACCAAAACATATACTTTAACAGTAAGATTTAGAGAAACGTAACAAATACATTTGTAATGTTGATTCTACTCTATCGATACAAGTAAACGAATCACAAATGCATTATATTAAATATTTCCATATTATAGGTTTAGACATCATTTAGCATATATTTATATTTGGAAAATAGTGGAGATTCAAAACAGAGCCTTAACAGATATTAAGAAATGGAAAGAGATAACCCAAGATATTGCGGTGCATCGATCCGAAGCAGAAACAAGATACCGTTAAACCATGAAATGGTTCCATTTTTGAATTTGGTAGATAGGGAGGAATTTGGATGGGCCGGCCTATTTAATAAAATTTGGTTCCCCTTTTTCAATCTCTTCCATTCTGATCCATGGATTTCCTTTCTACTTTTCTCTGCCTTTAACCTTCAACTCGCCTCCCACTTTGTGGTCAATCACTCGCCAGAAATCATGAAATCATGGATCTCCAATCCCTCCTCGACTCTGCCCACTCCTTATTCCGCGTCGAACTCCAAGTCCGTTAGCGTCGGCGAGCTCTGTCACGTTGCGATATCTCACTGGGGTTTCCCAACAGTTTCCCGCTTTTCCGCGGTTTCCAAGCTCTTCAGCGACTCCGCGGTTTTTGTCATACTCTGGTTCCATGAACTCTGGCCAGTGAAGCGAGATAACTGGTAAGTCAATTTCTTCTTTTGCGATTTCATTTTTCTGCGATTTCCTTTCTTTGCGATTTCAATTTCTGGCGATTTTGATCGAGCTGGCGAGATGAACGGAACCGGCGAGATGAACTGCCGGCGAGATGAATGGATTACAGTGTGAATTCCTTCTTTTTGCAATTTCCTTTTCATTTGGCAGTTTCAATTTGGCGATTTGGATTTCTGGCAAGATGAACTGCCATTTCCCATATTTGCGATCTCACTCTGGCAATTTCATTTTTGCGATCTACTGTTTACTTTTTACAGTTTGTTGAGATCTAGTTTTTGCTTTTTACTGTTTGCGATCTGAAAGGTCCCGTTTTCTTGAAAACACTCTCAAGGCCAAAAGAAAAGATATGAGTTTATGCGCAGTGGAATGGATATTTTCTAAGGCCTTGTATTTGTGGTCTAACATATATATTCCTAATCTCTTTATCAATTTTAACTTGTCTATGTGATCATTCAATAATATATTAAAGCAATAAAAATCATAATTTAAATGGAAATTAAAGTGCAAGACAAGAAAATAAAAGAGACAAGAGACGAGAATTTTAAAGTGGTTCAGAGTTCACTCCTCCTACGACTACCCCCACTGTCCCTGACAAGTGAGCTCAATCAACTATAATCTAGGTCGCTTTAAGAGTTACAATGATTGAGAAGGCAAGTTCCTTGAACTCCCTCTTCCTAATTAGTACAGTCAATTAGGGCTGCTTCTTTCCAAGCAAATTTACAGATTATACACTTGAAGTACAGTCTCAAGTGTCTTCCTAATTAGTACAGTCAATTAGGGTTGCTTCTTCCAAATCAAATTTTATAGTTCTTCCTTGACTTGACACATGATTGTCGAATGGAAGCAATGCTTTAGCTCGTTGGTGTTCCCCCTTAATGTTTGCATGGTTTGGTAGTATAGATGTGTAGTTTGGGTTGGGTGTAGTGTCAAAGGTATAAAGGGTAAGGGTTAAATGGGTGTAGGGTTTAAGGGAGTAATGGGTGTAAAGCTTAGTGTGTGCAATTGGTGTTTATTGCCACACACTAAGGTGGGAGGTATATCAAAGGGAAAGTAATGTTGGTGTAGAAATCACTTGGAGAGGGTGTGTAAGTTGGTGGTGCAAGCACACAAAAAATAGAAGGGCTTGGTTCCAATTTATAGGAAAAAATGGAATGTATCCATTGGAGTGGTGGGTGAAGACTTCAATTGTTGGTCAATGGTTGTATTCCCCATGTAAGTTTTGGTCATTTTCATTCAATGTTGACACAAAGTTGTTGTCATTACTTCCATGTTTTATGGAAAAATGTTTTTCTCCTTTCCGGTAGACAAACATGGCTTGGTTGGCTTTCTTTCCAATTGCAATTCCATGTAGCTGATGAAAAACCTATTTTCACTTTGAACCCTTGAGTTTCATTATCGTTGTTTGATCCTTTTAGTAATTGGGGTATAACTTTTCACAAGGAGATCTAATGCAAAATCCAATCGTATGCTTTTGTACATCATTGAATTACCTTTCCAATGAGTCCAGTATTGAATATTTTGGGACTCATTAGGAGGTGAAAATCTTCGTTGTAAAACATGGAAAACATGAATGGGCATTTGTGTAACTTTTGTAACTTTCCTCTCTTGACACTTTAGACCATTTAACTTTGTCCCGTTAAATGATCAATCATCATCAAAACATAAATTTAGGTCCTAACACGATCTACTTTTTTCTTTTCACTGTTTGCAATCTACTTTTTACTTTTCCCCTCCGATCTGCCCCAACTCTGCTTCGATCCAGTTGAATAATGTCATCCATGAGTTAGATCAAAGATAAAGCTTTGCTGCCCTTCCTTTTCTTCTTCTCTTTTTCCATTTGCCGTATAGAATGTCTGTGGTTTAGAATATCTGGGAACTTCTTTTCCGTTCCCGACAATGAAACCAAAGTGATGCTACAAAAAATCTGCTCACCATGGAATCCCAAGATAGATGAAAGGTAGGGTTGTCCATGGCCTCTAATTCTCCATATATAGCAATCTGAGAAAACAAAACACCGTTAGGGGTGGGGGGGCTTTCCCCCCCACCCCTAGCGATCTGAGAAAACAACATTTTAAAAACTTTTTGGCTTTAACTTATGTATGAAATAGATGAGTTGTATTTCACTTATTGACTTTTGACTTATAAGACAAAATAAATACTACAATTTTTAATTTTTTTAAGCCTAAAGTCATAATTCACTGAAAAAAAGTCACATAAAATATGTGAAAACAAACTAGCATTTATTGCATGAATAAGTGAAAGCTCAAAAGTTCAAATATTATTGCTTATTCCCTCTTATATGGAAACACACAATTTTCCATCTTTAATAAATAATCTTATTCCCCAAATACCCTCCATTTCCTGTATTATATTAGTGCAAATATATTACATGTTTGGAAGACCTCGTCTCGATATGAAATCACTAGAAAAAAAAAGACTTTCAGTCAGTATCATGTGAATAGACATTCGATTTTATTTTACTAAATTTTCAAGAAAATAAAAAATTATTTTTCTCTTCATTTATTATTTACTGTGTTGCAAATTTAATAATTTTGTTTTAGCAACAATATAATTTTGTTAATGTTTTGGTCAATTTCTTGTATATTGAAATTGAACTTTCGGTGGAATGATTTTGGGCAAAGATGGAGTATAAGAATGCAAAAATTCAAGCTGCTACGCCAAGATGTAACGAGGAAAGCCCTTGATCAAATGATCTCCAACACAAAACCTCGGGAGGCTTTAGGAAAAGCCTACCTTAACAAAAAATGTTTGTAAATTTCTGTTGTGTGAGTACAAAGTGGGAGTATAGTGAGAGTTACAAAGTTGCCGTCCATGGCGCCTATCCCAAGCTCTCCTTTTATACCCCAAGAATGATCAAGGATTAAAAAGTAATCGAAAATCCCTAAATATCTTGATCAGGTTGCTGAAGATAAGGGAGCGTTGCCATGGTCTTCTCTCCGTTAGAAATGCATTAGAAAATGGGTGAGACTTGGTCATTGATCTTTGTGGAGTAATTATCCCCATAAGAAATAAGAACGGTCGAATCTGCATAAGAGGGGTTGATCCTGCATCTTCAAGTTGTTAGAAACAAGATGTCATGTTAAAGATTCTGAATAATCAAGATGCTGAAGGACCATGTGAGCCAAGATGTTAATGCAGTGTTTAAGAAAAATTCTATCCCAAAAAATTGCTCCCAAATTATTTGAATCTCTTAGGTGGAGCCAAGGAGTCGGAAAATTTTCAAACACGTGTCCCCTTATTTAATTGACGTGACGTTTGAGAAGATGGTTTAGGGCTTTTGAGTAGTAGTAGGAATCTATAACCGATGAAATATATCCCTTGGCAGTTTAAAAGGAAAACGAATCCTTTCAAATCTCCTCCAAACATGGCTCTTCAATATAGATTGCAAGTCCTTCTGCGTTACCTTCTGCAACTTTCCTTAGTAAGTTTTCTTTTCTAGAACTCAAATCAATTTACCTGTAGAGTTCATTCATATTCCTTACTAATGTCTTTCAACTTTGCAGTGACTCATACTAAATCCGGGTTCACCGCAAGTGATATCGTGGCTAAGTATAAGATGAAGGATAAAGGAAACCAGCCTCTAATGCCTGAGACGGATAACAAGGCGAAAAGAAAGAGAAGCGATACGGACGTAGAGAAGGAAACTCCGAGTGAAGAAGTTTTAGAAAGTTAGGTAATAGGTTATTTTGATTTATTTAAATATCCTTCCATGCTTTGATCAATCCCGATACTTTTGATGATAGGCTGTAACGATTGTCAAGATGATGTCTAAGGAAATCAGGATGTGGAAAGTAAAGGCTGACACTTGAGACATGGATAGGGCTGAATACGAAGCAGATCTAAAGGATACTTTCAAGTTACTGAAAGAGAAAAGAGAAGAAGTTAAGGCTAAGGACGAGGAGATTTCAAGATGGGTGGTCAGACTTGCTAATGCTGGAAGGAGACATGCGAAGGAAATGGAAATGCTTCGAGATGATATGATGAATGAGGCTGCGAAGTCAGTCTTTGAGGCTAGGATTGAAATGATTAAGGAGTACCAGACTAGGGAACACATAAAATGGAATCTAAATGAAGAGCATGCAGCCTTACAAAGGATCATTAATGAAAAAATAGGTGAGGTAACTTCTAAGGCAAAAAATGCAGATGGAACTAAGCAAGTTGAAGATGCTCACACTGCAAGGAAAACCGAAAATAGAGACGAAAAAATAGAGACAGACGGAGTCTGTAGCTAATTCGAAGACAGATTAGAGACAGACCAAAAAATTAGAGACAGATTCAAAATCCGTCTCTAATTTAGAGACGGATTCTGAATCTGTCTCTAATTTAGAGATGGATTCAGATCTGTCTCTAAATTAGAGACGGATTTTGTATCTGTCTCTAATTTAGAGACGGATACAAAATCTGTCTCTAAATTTTAGGGACAGATGATGAATCTGTCTCTAAATCAAAGACATATTTTAATTCGCCTCTAATTTAGAGACACATTTTTAATCCATGTCTAATTTAGTGACAGATTCAACATCTGTCTCTAAAATTTAGAGACAGATTTTGTATATGTTTCTAAAATAGAAAAGGGTTCAAAATATGTCTCTAATTTAGAGACAGATTCAACATCTATAGCTAAAATAATTTTTTTTATTTCTCTATTTTAGGGACAGACAATAGCATTTACTTTTTTAATTTTTTTTGAATAAATAAAACTATTTGAGATGTTATTTAGTAGGGAAATTTTTTATAAAAAGTTATATAAAAAAAGTTAATATTTTTTAAAGAAATGAAAATAAATAATATTAAAAAAAGGGACGGAGAATATCATTTACTTTTTTAAGTTTTTTAAATTTATTTTTGAATAAATAAAACTATTTGAGATGTTATTTAGTAGATTTTTTTTTACAAAAAGTTATATTAAAAAAGTTAATAATTTTTAAAGAAATGAAAGTATATAATTGAAAAAAAGAGGGACGGACAATTGCATTTAATTTTTTAATTTTTTTTA